>CAUOFW020001701.1:0-74763 GCA_963454935.2 Ilex paraguariensis
ACGATGCCATGGATGGCATATACCAATGCTTGAGGGAGCTCACCACTTTGGTACAAAACCAAAATGGTAACAACAACCACCACAACCATAATGGTGGAGCACATCCTTTAGCCCAAGTACCGGGCAACGGAGAGGAGACTAGGAGAATGGTAGCTCTCCGAGAGTTTCTGAGGCAACACCCACCTACTTTCCAAGGGAGCTCCAATCCCTTGGATGCGGATAAATGGATCCGCCGTGTGAAGAAGATGTTGGACGGAATGGGAGTGGCCGAGGACTTGCGGGTTGGCTTGGCTATCTATTTGTTGGAGGGGGAAGCCGACCATTGGTGGGACTCGGTGAAAAGGAAAATGAACACGGATGCTCTCACTTGGGCGGAGTTTGATCAAGTCTTCCAAGACAAGTACTTCCCGGAATCGGTCCGAGATCGAATGAAGACCGATTTTCTTATTCTACGACAGGGCAGCCTGACTTTAGCTGAATACGAGAGGAAGTTTGATGAGCTATCCCGCTATGCTACGGAGTTCATATCTACGGAGGCCAACAGGGCCAAACGCTTTGAGCAGGGATTGAGGCCTGCCATTAGGGAGAAGCTGGTGGCTCTCAGGATCCGGGACTACGGGGATTTGGTGGACAGAGCTGCACTTGTAGAGAAGGACATGGAGGATACTCAGCGACGACAGGGCCTTATGAGGGGAGGTCCGATCCGGACGGGTGCTAGTAGCAGTGGAGCACAGAGGGCGGCACCCTACCGTCGCTCGGATCAGGCAGGGGGACAGAGACCCCAGATGGGTCGAGGAGCAGGAGGCGTATCGGGGAGGACAGCCACCGACCCCCGTCAGTGCTTCGCATGTGGAGGAGTGGGGCACTTCAGACACAATTGCCCATCTCTCCCACCGAGAGACAACCAGGTGACAAGACAAGTGGCTGCAAATAAGCCACTACAGCAGCAGAGGCCTGTAGGAGCTCCAGCCCCAGGTGGCGCCACTCAGGGGAGAGTCTTTGCCTTGACCCAACCGGAGGAGGATGCCTCCAACGCAGTTGTTGATGTTGATGGTATAATTCTCCTCTATAATTCTTGGGCCCGAATCTTATTCGATCCCGGTGCTACTCATTCTTTTATACGTACTGCATATGCTATGAATTTGGGATTGGGTTTCGAGAAGTTAGAGCATGCCTTGACGGTTGACTTGCCTACGGGAGACAGTTGGGTACTAGCCGAGTTTGCAAGGGTTGTGTGCTTCGTATTGGGGAGCACGAATTAATTGTGGACTTGATTGCTTTAGAAATGAAGGGGTATGATGTGATTTTCGGAATGGACTTGTTGTCCGCTTTCCGGGCGGTAATGGATTGTTTCCGCAAACGGATTACATTTCAGTTACCGGGAGGAGTCGTTTTCAGTTTTATTAATAACCGAGATTCTTCTCATCCATTCCCTACGACGGGTAGTAGATTCTTAAAAGCGAAAGCGGGAAGTCATTTGAGTTTCTTAGCTAGCTTAATGGGAGAAAACCGGGATAAAATTCATACGGATGTAGTGCAAATTGTATCGGAGTTTTCGGATGTTTTTCCCGAGGAATTACCCGGATTACCGCCACATAGGGAAATTGAGTTCAAGATCGAACTCTATCCTGGAACCGAACCTATGTCCATTGCTCCCTACCGGATGGCACCTTTGGAGTTGAAGGAGCTAAGGAAGCAATTGGATCACTTGTTAGCGATTGGGTTTATCCGTCTAAGCACTTCACCTTGGGGAGCCCCAGTCCTCTTTGTGAAGAAAACGGATGAGACCCTACGGTTGTGCACGGATTATCGGAGGTTGAATCGGGTTACCGTGAAGAATAAGTATCCGTTGCCGAGAATTGATGACTTATTTGATCAGTTGAAGGGTTCGAAGTATTACTCCAAGATTGATCTTCGCACGGGATATCATCAGCTGCGAATTAAGGAGGAGGATATTCCTAAGACTGCTTTCCGTACCCGTTATGGTCATTTCGAATATACGGTGATGCCGTTCGGATTGACTAACGCCCCCGCAGCATTCATGGATTTGATGCACAGAATCTTCCGGCCTTACCTCGATCAATTTGTCATTGTGTTCATTGATGACATATTGATCTACTCACAGACTCAGGAGGAACATGCTCGTCATCTCTCTATTGTGCTACAAACATTGAGAGAACATAAGCTATACGCGAAGATGAGCAAGTGTGAGTTTTGGATGAAGGAAGTGAAATTCCTTGGCCATGTTGTGTCCGAGCGCGGAGTAGCGGTTGATCCCGCCAAGATTGAGGCTGTGATGAAATGGGAACCACCGAAGAATGTAATGGAAGTACGGAGTTTCTTGGGGTTAGCCGGTTATTATCGAAGGTTTGTGGAAGGGTTCTCCAAGCTAGCGATGCCGATGACTCGCCTTACAAAGAAGGGGGAGAAATTCTTGTGGACTCCAGCGTGTGAACTAGCTTTTCGCACCTTGAAGGAGAAATTGACGACAGCACCTATCCTCATTATTCCGAGCAGTGGGGAGGGCTACGAGGTATACACTGATGCTTCACTACGAGGCTTGGGATGTGTTCTAATGCAAGGAGGGAAGGTAGTTGCCTATGGCTCGAGGCAACTCAAGATTCATGAGCAGAACTATCCCACTCACGACTTGGAGCTTGCCGCGGTGGTCTTTGCTCTTAAGTTGTGGAGGTGTTACTTGTATGGCGAGAAATTTCAAGTGTTCTCGGACCATAAAAGCCTCAAGTACATATTCACCCAAAAAGACTTGAACATACGGCAAAGAAGGTGGATTGAGTATTTAGAAGATTATGATTTCACACTTAACTACCATCCGGGGAAGGCCAATGTAGTTGCAGACGCTCTTAGCAGGAAGTCTCGGGGTGAAATCAATTCTCTCGCGATAAATAGGTGGAAAATGATTGATACTTTGGAGGAGTACGATCTATGGGTGGATGGACCGGAGTACCAACCATATTTATTCAACCTTGTAGCTCAACCGACGCTTCGACGACGGGTGGTAGAGTTGCAATGCCTAGATTCGGAACTCGATTTGATTAGAGTCCGATTGGGGAATGGAGAAGCTATTAAAGGATGGTCTTGGAAGAATGGAGAGTTGAGATATGGGGAGAAGCTATGTGTTCCCGATGATTCGTCCTTAAAGGAGGAGATACTTGGAGAGTGCCATCGCTCCAAGTTTGCTATCCACCCCGGTAGCACAAAGATGTATAGGGACATGAAGCGTCAATACTGGTGGAGGGGAATGAAGCGAGATGTGGCCAAATATGTGGCAAAATGTGCGGTGTGTCAGCAGGTGAAGATTGAGCATCAAAGGCCAGGAGGAGTCCTACAGTCCTTGCCTATTCCCAAGTGGAAATGGGATCACATTACTATGGACTTCGTGTCGGGTTTACCACGGACGTCGCGCGGGCATAATGCAGTGTGGGTCATTGTGGATAGACTCACCAAGTCTGCTCACTTTTTGAGTATGAAGACCACGGATACATTCGAGACCTTGAGCCAGTTATATATCCGTGAGATAGTGCGGTTACATGGAGTTCCGCTTTCTATTGTGTCGGATCGTGACTCTCGGTTTGTGGCGCGATTTTGGCAAAGTCTACAACAAGCCATGGGGACAGAGTTACATTTCAGTACCGCGTTCCATCCCCAAACAGATGGCCAATCTGAGAGGGTGATACAGATTGTGGAAGATATGCTACGTGCATGTGCGTTGGACTTCAAGGGGAGTTGGAGTGACCATTTGCCGTTGGTGGAGTTCGCGTATAACAACAGCTATCAGGCAAGCATTGGGATGGCACCGTATGAAGCATTGTATGGAAGACCGTGTAGATCCCCGACGTGTTGGTTAGAAGCGGGCGAGAGTAGCTTGTTTGGGCCAGAGATTGTTCGGGAGACTACAGAGAAAATTCAGCTCATCCGGGAAAGACTACGCACGGCACAGAGTAGACAGAAAAGCTATGCGGATCGAAGACGAAGACCATTAGAATTCCAAGAGGGGGACTATGTATTCCTTAAGGTGTCCCCCAAGAAGGGAGTATTTCGATTTGGCAAGAAAGGGAAATTAGCACCAAGATATACCGGACCCTTTGAAGTGATCAAAGTTGTGGGCAAAGCGGCATATCAGTTGCGGTTACCAATTCAGTTGTCTGGAGTACACGACGTATTTCACGTGTCCATGTTGAGAAAGTGTCAATCGGATGCAACGCCGGTCGTAGACTTGGAAGACATTGAGATTCAAGACGGAGCAACCTATGAAGAACAACCGGTGAAGATTCTTGACGCCAAGGCGAAAGTGCTTCGCAACAAAGTAATCAAATTGGTGAAAGTCTTGTGGCAACATCATGGAGTGGAAGAAGCTACTTGGGAACCGGAGCTGGAAATGCGGGAGAAGTATCCATTTCTGTTCGTTACTGGAGGTAAGTTTCGAGGACGAAACTTTCTTTAAGGGGGGTGGATTGTAATACCCCACATGCGTTAAAAAAAAAAATAAAAAAAAAAAATAAAAGACATAGGTGTTCAGTAATTATTTCATTTGAAATGATAAAATAGTATAACTCAAGGAAAGAGTAGTTAAAAGATTAGTTTCGGTATGAAAATGTACAAAATAAATCATAAAAGAACTTGAACTAATTAGGTCGATGTAGAAAAGTATGTAGGATAAGTTAGGATTAAAGTTGGAAGGATTGGAAGTGAAAAGGGGCGCCCAAATGGGCGCTGGGGCGCTGCTCCGGGTACATTGCCTACTCCGGACCAGTTGTCGTAGAATCGTCATAACTCTTGCTACAATGGTCCGATTGAGCTGAAATTTTGACACAATGCAGAAGACATCTAGATCTACAACTTTCATGTTTTGCACTTTTTCAGATTCAAAGTTTATCATGATCAAAAATAAGGAAAACAGTAAGTCTGGAAAACCCCCAAAACAGACGATGAACAGTAAAAGTCGGGATTTTTGGGTTTTAAAACACCCATTCCAAGCCCTATTTCTCCCATTCTTCATTTCCCTTCCACTCTAAATACCTTAGAGCCCTAAGAGAAGAGAAAAGGGAGAGAAAAACACCAAGGTCAAGAGAGATTCCCACCTCATAAAGATCAAAACCGAATTTCTCAAGTTTTCTCTTCTCCACCCATTTCTTTTGCTTCTATTCCTCAACCACTCACACCCAAATCTCTAGAAACCCTAGGAGGACGAAATTAAGAGGAAAAGGAAGGAGAATAGGAAGATTTTGAATCTTGGGTCTTAGATTGAAGCTACAACCAAGAGGTAGGGGATTTCTTCCTAATTTCTTACATTGAGGCTAGGGTTTATGTATATACATATGTTTTCCACTCCCATCCATATTTATTTGATATGATTTGTATGATTCTTAATTCTCCTTGTAATAAATGCTATGTTTGAATAATGGGATGGTTTGGTAACCATTAAATTTCTCTTTTTCATCTTCCAAACTTGGTTTTAAGAAAAATTGAGTTTTCTCCATATATTGCCTTGGTTCTCACTTTATAAATTTAGTGTTCGATATTGTTCAACGAAAATGATCTTTATATTGATCTTTTGCTCATTTTAATTCCATCTTGCTATGACGCTTTACTTGTGAAATTTGGGTATTTTGCGATTAATTGGTAAAATGTGAATTGATTGAGAATATGTTGGTTTACTCATTGTATGGTGGTTGGGAGGGACTTGGATTACCTACGAGATATGCCGTAGAGTGTAAATGTCAGTTGAACCCAGTGGGGGGGGAGATGGTTTCTTGCACTTGTAGTGAGTTGTCATTTGGTAATGCGACCACTATCGTACGCCTGGAGTTCGAACTAGGGTTGGTATACCATTCCTGGGGAGGGACTCGTCACTGCCATTGGGATGGTAGACGCCCCTTCCCTAAGTACTTGTGATTGTGATTATAAATGGGTGGACTAGGTATAATCGTTGGGTAGATTCATGAGAAACAATCAACATACATGGTACGGGGATGAACCAACATAAATGTGATGATTGGCTGGAATGGCTTGGCCGGTGCATTGGTATGGGACGATGCATCGGAGGGAGCCCCTCCTAATTGACTTAATGTTGGAAATGGTTTGCTATGGTTAAACTTAATTTATTTCTCTCCTTAACTACTGTATGGCTTAAACTTGAGATCTATTTAAAATGTCCCGTTTTACTTCAAATTCATATATGTTATTTATGAAATGTGACCGACCCGTTTTGTATTTTATAAACCTTGTTGGAGTTGGGAAGATTTTGCTACAGAGCCTAGTGCTCATCCCCTACTGTTAACATTTTTCAGACTATATCCTTGAGGAGGAGCCAGGAGTCGAGGAGCCCGTTCTTTGGGAGACTCCGATCGACGGGAGCGTAGATCCCGAGGTGGACGCCTAGAGCGGCCCTTCTATTTTGTTCTAGACTAGGCTATGTTTTTTTTGAAAGATTGTAAAGTCTAGTTATCTTTTGAAATTCCGCTGCTTATCATAGTTTAATTCTTTGGGAATGTACATGCCATTGTGGGCATATTTTTTTTGGGTAACATGTAAATTTGATGGATTGATTATATAGTAGTTAATTGGACCCGGTGTGGTCATTATAGTAGAATTGCACAGGTTGGATTTTGTGGTAGAGCTCCCCGTACAAAGGAGACTCTGCCCGAATTTTGTTAAAATATCAATGGTTGATGGATAAAAATTTCTTATTTATGGATTTATTTAGTGCTCTCATGATTGTGAAAGGTTTTAGAATGTAATGCCGTCCGAGGGGGTATTTGGGGCGTTACAACTGGTATCAGAGCCGACCCCGGCTGGACCCGGGTGGGACCCTGCACGGGTCACGTGAGGTTCCTGTTAAGGATGCACGGGGACGTGCAGCCCCGAAGGGGTGGATTGTGAGGTTCCTGTTAAGGATGCGCAGTCCTGGTATCCCACATCGGTTACGAAGGGGGGGAGTGACTGGGCTATATTGGGCCACCCCGGCTACCTCTTTAAGAGGCGGCTTGGGGATGTTACGAAACTTTTGGTGACCCGTAAGAGAGCCGCTCAACTTAAAACATAGGTTGCCTGCTTGGGAGTAGTACAGAGATAGGCCAAGCTTTTGATGATCCGCGAGAGAGCCACTAAGCTGAAAACATAGGCTGTTTGCTTGAGAGTAGAATAGAGAAATGTAAAGCTTTTGGCGATCCATGAAATGATTCATCTCGTCTCGACCTGTTGATGTCTTCCACATTCATATATTTTTGAGATTTTGCCAATAGTTCTGGTATGTTCTTTGGTGGGCGCTTCATCATTGAAAAAAGGAAGTTTGATAAGCAAAAACCTCCCAAGAAGGTGGTCATGGTGACCTTATCATCGGGCTCCTCAATTTGGAGGACCTCCTCGTTAAAACAAGTGAGATAACTCCTTAGGCTCTATTATTGATCTTGCTTTATGCTGAGTAGATGGGTGGCAGACTTCTAGTGACAATGAAATGTGCCACAAAGGATCTTCATAGTTCGGCGAAGGAGCCTATGGAGTCCGGGGTGAGCTTGACGAACCACTGTCGGGTAGATCCCTTCAGGGTAGTTGGAAAGGCTCTGCACATGATTTTGTCAGGAACATTGTGCAGCTACATCAAAGACTTATAGGTGTCAAGATGATCCAGTGGGTCTTTTGTGCCATCAAACGCTTCCATCGATGGTATTCTAAATTTTGGGGAAAGTGGGTAATTTGCCATATTGGTATGAAAGACGTGTCAGTGCGCCTTACGAGGTACTCAACAGTTTCTAGTCCTGATGCCTTCATTGCGCCAGTTGATTCTGTAGTTCCTTGATTTTCTTGTCCCAATGATTTAGGGCTTTTTTGAAATTGTCATGAAAATGGCTCCCATACTTCACACTTTGATTCTTACCCTCATCCTCTTGAAAATGAGGGTCTTCACCATGGGAGGAGGGAGCTGGAAGAGGAGGTGGAACTCCCTCGTGGTTGTGATAAGGGGCTCCCTTGTATGGGATGCCCAAGGGGGCATGGGGGGCTCCTTGATGCCAGGGCGTGGAGCTTCTCTGGCTTGATGCCCTTCGGGCTGTACTCCTCCTTGTTATCCAGCGAGTATCAATTGTAGAATTTGTGGATTCTGAGTCACGTGCTACTACATTATTTCCCACATCTGTTGTGCATTTGGAACAAAATTGGTTGGTGGAGGGGAAAACTCCTCCTCTTGCGGTGGATTGCCTTTGGACTGATTCATAGATCTGGTGGTGATTTCCATAGGTACAACAAGAAAAAGTGATTAGGTGAGAATTTTGTCGATTCCCACAGACAACGCCAAAACTGATGATGCACAATTGATTTTATTCACCACCGATCAAGTGATCAGTAATAAATGCAGTAATAAAGTGGAGAGAGATAATAAGCTAAATGAGATAGGGATTTATATTGGTTTGGTCAACGTGACCCACGTCCACTTTGACGGTCTAGGGTTGCCTAGTATTTTATTACTTCAAAGTGTGTAGGGAGAGCAGGGAGATACAAGCTATGAGAGATAGGGGAGAGTTAAAGTTGTCTCAATTGAGTGTGATGCCCTCCAAGTATTGGCGGGGATTACAATTTATAGTTGTCTCTATCAGTAACTAAAAGGCTAATATGGTGGACCTGACACCATCTTCTTAATGGATGAGTCACTTACGACGCTTCCCATAAGATCCGGTCAAAGGATGACGTGGTGGTTGACATCTTTCAAACAAGCGTGGATGAGGCTTTTGGACGATTCTTACTCCAAGGTGGTTAGGATGAGGATCTTGGGATGACCTTACTTGAAGGTGGCTAGGGTGAGGATCTTGGATAATCTTTACTCTACGGTGGCTAGGATGAGGCTCTTGGATGACCCTTACTCCAAGGTGGGTAGGATGAGACTCTTGGGATGACCCTACCTCCCTTTATGATGTAGTTCCTCGAACCCTGATGAGCTTGATTGGGCGTGGACCCCTTTGGGCTGGACCCATTGAATCTCTTCAAGTTGGGCTCTTTATCCAGATTGGTCTTATAACATAAGTTGGGTCCTTAGGCCTGACCCATCAAGAATATTTGGGGACTCCAAGGAGACTTTGAAGCAATCGACTTGGACAATGAATTTTACCTTTTTAAGTTCCAAATGAAGGACGATTGCTTTAAAGTCTTTACAAGAGGACATTGGGTGATCATAAATCATTATTTGACTATTCGAAAATGGGAACCAAACTTTATTCCTACAAGAGCACCATAAATTACAATGGCATTTTGGGTGACATTGCCTGAGTTGCCTTTGGAATACTATGATGAGAAGATTCTATTTCAAATTGCTAAAGCCTTGGGCAAAATTCAAGACATCAGGACTGCCATAGCTGAGAGAGAAAAATTTGCAAGGGTCTGTGTGGAACATGACCTGAGTAAACCGCTTATTTCTCATTACTGATTTTGTTCAAAGTTATTTTAGGATGGAATATGATTGTCTCCATGCCATTTTTTTTGCCTTGTGGTAGGCTAGGGCACTGAGAAGCCTCTTATCCTCATAATCCGAAGGTTTCTATAGTGTCAGTGACCACTAGAAACAATGCAAGTTCTGGAAATTCCATAGTAGCAGTTGTCTTTGCAAAAGCTAACAAAAAGCAACGGTTTAATCCTCAAAATCATCGCTCATTGGGCAGTGGACTGCAAGAAAGAAATGAGGAAATGGATTTTGACCATGGATGATGGCCCAGTCTAGAAGGAGGAAAGCCCAGATCAATAATAAGTCTGTCAATCTACCCAACAATCGAAATCCAAACAGATATCAAGTCCTAGACCAAATGTCCCAAGAACTAGACAACATTCAAGCACAATCCAACCCAAATGATCCAACCCAAAGTATTACAAACCCAAAGCATTCAGCCACAAACCAACGCTAGGGATCCAGATCGGGTTAAAGGAGAAATTGGGAAGAAGCTTCCCAAAAGCAGTATCCAAGCCTAGGTCCCATCTGCCTCTAGAAATATCTCTGACCCCTCTAAAACCCTACAGAATTCTAAGGGCCATCAACGACCCTAGAGTTTAGAATTGATCCAATGGTGCAAACCCATCATGGGGACTCAAAGTAAAGACCTTGGAAATTAGGATCAACCCTATCGCTCCTATCCCAACCCTTCTTCTTCTACACTAACTAGAGAATAACCAAAACCAAATGAAACCCTAACCAATGGAAACCATTCCCAAGATCCACCCTCTCACTTCCCCAAACCCTTAACAGGTCATCCCAAACTTTTCACTCGAATCCCAGACCCCTTGATCTAGTCCTAAGCCCTAATATTAAGGATGGGTGAGATCCAGTTGAGAGGTTATCACTTGGACTCAAACACAATGGGAATCTTGCTACAAATGGAAAAAGAAAACAAGTAGCTCATGTCAGTGAATTGGGTTATCAGGGAGGTTTCCCTAACAATAGAACTGAACCAACTCATATTCAGTGGAACCAGGCACACATCAGTTTTGACGGATCTAACAACCACTCTCACGGAGAACAAGAATTTAGCCAAAAGAGCTCTAAAAATGATTGATACTACACCACTTCCCCCTCCTATTGATATCATCCATGAAGTACATCTTATTGAACTATATGATGATTCGATAAGAGCACACTCACTAGATTTGGTTGCATTATTGGAAACAAAAATCAATAGCACACTTATGGGTAATTTCTTTGATTAGTTTGGCTACACTGTGTCTAAAAGAGTAGAACCAGAAGTAGATCCAGAGTAATTTAGTTATATTGAAACCCTACGAGAGTTATTGTCAGAATAAAAGAAACTTCAACCCATGTCATCCATGCTTATATTCGAAAAGTTGATTTCGATGAATGGCTACTTTTGGTTGTCTATGCTAGCCCTAACCCTATAAATCGAGCCAACTTATGGATGATTTAAGCAGTACAAAAGGCAACTATAGGAATTCTTGGATGGTTACTAATTAAGGTCGAATACTTACATTATTTATTAGTAAAAAGATCAATTATTTGGTTAAGAAAGGGTGATAAATATGATAATTTACTTGAGAATTGATGCTATGTTTATAAAGGAAAAGCTGTATTTATTTTGCAATCAAAAGGCTCATGAATGGAAGAATTAGAGCAATGAGAGAAGCATAGCTGAGAAGGGACACACTGGAGTACGCGTCTGGACGGTGGAAGGCATCACGTTCGGACGCAAGTGACAGAAGGTGGTGGCTGAAGAAAGGAGTTTACTAGAAGTCTGGACGGGAAGGATGCACGCGTCCGGACGTGTGTCATTAGTCTGCCAACACCATAGCAGAATTTCAGTGCAATTCAATCTTTTATTGAATGATCTTATAAATAGGAGTTGAAGACTTTGTAAAATAACCTTTTGATTGGAGTCTTTTTATATTTTATTTTTGGTTTTAGTTCGTCATGTCTGTGTTTGACAAATTTCCTTGTTGTTTCCTAACCTATAAACATCACCTTTTAGCATGTATAGTATATGAATAAAGGGGAGTGTCACTCTCTTAGGGATGATGTCAAAAGAAAGGGCAACATAATGGTGGATGAATAAGATTTCAAATGTGAGTATGTGTGAACAAAAGTGCTCCCCAAGCGCAAGGAGACTTTCTCGGATCGTGTTTTACTTGGTGGTATTCCAAGGTCGTTTCCACGGGGAAGGAAGTAAACCAAGGGGAGGTGATTTTGGGAGAAAGAAAGTGTAAAATCTTTGATTGTTGGAAGTTGTTTGGTGAAGTTATTTTGATGCTAGTAAAATGAGAAATAAATGTTGGCAAATTCAAGAGGTCACTCCAATAGGAATACCGTCTCAATTCGAAACCCTCATCCAATAGAGCATGAATGAACGATTGATTCGTGGGAAGCTAGGGGTAAGATTGGTGAGTATCTAAGCATAAACCGTGACTACGCCTACGGAATATGAAAGACTCACCAAGTTATCCACCCTCAACCCAGTTAAACCGAACCATTGAACTTTGAAAGAGGGGAGGAGAATGAGTTGAAATGGTATATCCAAGTGGAGGTTCCTCTTAGTTTTGCCAACTAAGAGATTTAGCTATTCATGCTTAAAATAAAGACAACAATATGATGAGAAGACATTATGAAAAAATAAAGACTAAAGCTAAGCATAAACGAATTGCATAAATTTAACTTCCGGATAACCACCTCTTACTAAAGATTGGATGATAAACTACTCACTCTTCATGACTTTGTTAAAACTAGAAAAGAAAGTGATTCTCATCCCTCCAAGTAGAGGAGTTACAAGGTAACACATTTTACACAAGGAGTCGATCTTCGACAAAGAATGAGTGAATCACGTTCCACCCTTTACGGCTTTGGTAAAACTCTTGAAAAGTGGAAGAGTTTCACTCCTCTAAGGAAAGAAGGAAGCTCAAGCAATGAAAGTAAAAGAGCAATAACACAATAAAAGAAAGCAATACTTAAAGTAAAAGAAATCAATAAATTAAAAGGAAGCAAGAATACAATAAAAGAAAGCAATACTTAAAGAAAGCAATAATACTTTTGGGGGTTTTCCACTACCAAAATATGAATGTTTTACAAGTCCTAAGGGGTGGTATTTATAGGTAACAAGGGAGGGTGAAAGTCTTGTTAGATGGCCTTGAATCTTTTTAGGTGGACTTGAAGAGTCTTGTTAGGTAGACTTGAAAATCTTGTTAGGTGACTTTGAATCTTGTTAGGTGGACTTGAAAATCTTGTTAGGTGGCCTTGAATTCTTTGATCCTCCTTTGTTTTGAGCTTTGATAATTGGCACCCCAGTAGTTTGTAGCTTTAATACAATTGGCTCCCCAGTAGTTTGTAGCTTTGACGCACAAAATCCTGAAAAGAACAACAATTAATGCATTATCTTTTATTCACACACTAATTTTAATTTGATTTATTTTGACTAGTTTAACTTTATTCAACTAACACAATTTACCTATTAAATTATGCCTTTATTAGGGTTAATCACACCCTCAAACCTAAATATTACTAGTCCCTAGTAATAAACAACATAACAAAATAAAATCAGTTTCGTAGATAACACGATTGCATTTAGCATATGCAGTAAGCCGTTAAACCCCTAGGTGATCCCTAGTGGACGAGTTTTGTCTCGTGAAAGTTTCAGTGAAGCTGCCTACAAACTCCAATTAAAAGATGTGTATATGTAAGATTTCTTGTCAAAATGAGTTAGCAACAGAATCATTGAGGCACACATCTCTTAATTTTGAATTGTTTCCCGAACACTTCTCTGTTATTGGTACGTACTCTATATAAAAATAAACACTTGTTACATTGGTATTTGAAATTCCTTGTGTAGTAGGAATGATCATTCTAGTAGTAAGAATTGTTATATAACAAACATTCTACTTTATCACCTTCCATGGATAGCTTTGATTTCTCAAATATCTCTTAGAATGCTCTCAGCAAAAAATTCACTCCGATTATAGTAACTTGTCTCTCAAAGGGCATGTGATCAGAGGATGGTCAATCGAAGAATCACATGTACAGTTAGAAAGGGAGTGAAAGTCTTAAGAAAGTAGGCTAATCATGTTCTTGGCATAATCTCATGGAAGAATATCAATGCAATTAAAGAAATACTATTTAACATATCCCAATTTTCGGTCGACAGCGCACATACATTAGACTTGAGATCAATTAGGACTTTCTATGGGTTGTAATGTGGTCAGAGGTTAGTGGCTAATGAAATGACGTCAATGGTATTCAAAAGCTATCCCCTTTTTTAATGTAGCACACCTCTTTCTTGCTTTTCAGTCTTTTGTGTAGAAATGATATTTCTTTCTTTCATTTTTTTTTTTGATTCTTCGTTGAACAGTAGCCACTATCTTCTTTTATGTTTTTTTCTTGCCTTTCTATGTCATACTGATTTATAAGAGGGTGCAAGAAAAAATTGGATAGTAAGGTATGTTAAGTGTATTTTTTTTTGTGTGTGGCTCGGTTATCATATGGGTTTTTCAAGAAAATAAATCATCATTCATTGAAGGCTCAAACATGGCTAACTAGGGATATAATTTTGTAGAAGCAATGACTAAGGTTCAAAATCAACTCAAAGATGGCCTAAAATCCTTTCTCAAGTATGTGCTTGTGTCGCATGCAAAGGTCCCTGTAAGATATGTCAATAGATTACTTTAGTTGCATTTAATCAAAGCAAATTTAATGAGATTATTCAACAATTGAAAGTGAAAGAGCTTACTTGAGTAAATGTTGATTGTCTCTCAGAAAGCGTCGTAAGGCTCAAAACTTACTATGGTATTCTTCGTTATCTCCACTAGTTATGTCAGATTTCCAAAGAATGTCAGTTATATTATAATTCTATTTTCGAGTTTGGTCATTTTGTACCTTAAGATTAACAAATACCAATGTACATTTGCATTTAAGCATAGAGAAAATACCATTTTTCAAGAAAATGCAGTTTTTTTTTTTTTCACTCGAATAAAAATCAAAACTATTTACATACACATTTATCTATGAAAATTTACAAAAAGACTAAATGCACATATTGAACTTGGAAAAATATGGTGTCTCAAGATAGGTCCCTACTCACGCTACAAGTTGGTATTTTAGGACAATCCTTACTCGACCCACATTTTTATTTCAACAAAAAGACTTTGTACATAAACAAATATTTACAAAAAAAAAATTTCGGACCATTAACCTTTATCCCCAAAACACATTTTTCTACAACTTTGTCATTATTAGTTAAAATTTAATCCGAGTCGTCGCTTGTGTCTATGTCATTATTAGTGACCCTTCCCACTTCTTGTCGCATATAACATGTAAGTCCCGGACTGGTATAAGATGACGTCTCAGGAAAATCCTTACTCTGCCCATACACTATCCAGTTTAATCGATCGGTTGCACGACCCGAAATTGGTTTAGAACACTGATTATATTTTTTCATGTGAAAACATCTGCTACATTGTTTACAAGCACCCAGCCGTTTGGCACGACGACGTTTAGCGAAAGTACTTCTGCCACACAATGGTTTTCCTTGCGTTTCTCGGATTTCAATTTTTCTGACTATTCTTGTTTTTCTCATGATCACAACATGCACATTAGATGGAAATGTGCGCAAGACTCCCAAACTAAACCAAAAAATTTTAACATCCATGCTTTCTATGCTTCAAGACTCACTATCTGGTTCTTTAACGTTTGCCAGTCACAAAGACGATGGACGCTGCATTTGATGTAATCATGAAATATAAGCAAAAATGCTGTAAAAATACGCAATCCAGAAAATTCTTTTTTTTTTTTTTTAAATACGAAGAGTTACCCCATCGAGAAAAGAAAATTTTTCTGTCAAATGAACAAAAGCCCAACTTGGAGTTGAAGCCCTTGCCCACCCATTTGAAGTACGCCTATCTTGGGGAAGGTGAAATATTTCCGGTGGTCATTAGCTCTACATTAAACATGGAACAAGAAAAAGAACTCTTGGAGGTGTTGAGAAAACATAAATGAGCAATTGGGTGGATCATTGCGGATATCAAGGGGATAAGCCCTCTCATTTGCATCCACCGCATATATCTTGAGGAGGATTCCAAACCTTCCCGACAACCACAAAGGCAGTTGAATCCCCTCATGAAGGAGGTGGTAAGGGATGAGGTTCTGAAACTACTTGATGTGGGGATCATTTTTCCAATTGTCGATAGTAAGTGGGTTAGCCCCACACAAGTAGTACCTAAGAAATCCGGAGTTACGGTGGTTGAGAATGATGAGAATGAGCTTATTTCTACAAGAGTAATCACCGGATGGAGGGTGTGTATTGATTACCGAAAGTTGAACGCTTCCACAAGGAAAGACCACTTCCCATTGCCATTCCTCGATCAAGTTCTAGAATGAGTAGCGGGGCATCTATTATACTATTTTTTAGATGGATACTCCGGCTACAATCAGATTGAGATTGCTTTGGAGGATCAAGAAAATACCACTTTCACATGCCCCTATGATACCTTTACCTACCGCCGCATGCCATTTGGACTGTGCAATGCTCCGGGGACTTTCCAACGCTGTATGATGGGAATTTTTAGTGACATGGTGGAAAAGATAGTGGAGGTCTTTATGGATGATTTTCGGTGTTTGGGGATTCATTCGAGGGATATTTGACAAACTTGGAGAAAGTTCTAACAAGATGTGAGGAGAAGAATCTAGTCTTGAATTGGGAAAAATGTCACTTTATGGTGACAGAAGGAATTGTGCTTGACCATATAGTTTCGGCAAGGGGTATTGAAGTTGGTAAATCCAAGGTGGAGGCCATCTCCAACCTCCCTACGCCAAGAGCCATCAAAGGCATCCGGTCATTTTTGAGCCATGCAGGTTTTTATTGTCGATTCATAAAAAATTTCAGTGCATTGGCCCGACCCTTGACCAACCTGCTGTCTAAGGAGGTCCCATTTGAGTGGTCGGATGATTGTGAAGCATCCTTTAAAAACTTAAAAGCATGCTAGTCACACCTCCGATCATGTGACCACCCAATTGGGATCTACCTTTTGAGCTCATGTGCGACGCAAGTGATTACGCGGTCGGTGCAGTGCTCGGTCAAAGGAAGGAAAATAGACCATATGTGATACACTATGCTAGCAAAACACTTAATGAGGCTCAGATGAATTACACTACCACCGAAAAAGAATTGCTAGCAGTAGTGTTTGCCTTAGATAAATTCCGTGCTTACATCATTGGTTCGCCTATTGTTGTCTTTACTGATCACTCTGCTTTAAAGTATTTGTTGTCTAAGCAAGATGCAAAACCGAGACTCATTAGGTGGATACTCCTCCTACAAGAATTCGACTTGACGAGCAAGGACAAGAAAGGAGTTGAGAACGTGGTGGCGGATCATTTATCCTGGCTTGTGGTGCAAGAGGCCGATGAGCACATTCCTATCCCTGATTTTTTTTTCCTGATGAGCATTTTCTGTCAATTCACTCTGTATGTCCTTGGTATGCTGATATATGTAACTATCTTGCAATATGACAGACACAACCGCAATGGAGCCCAGAAGATCGAAGACGATTTATGGCAGATGTGAAGTACTTCTACTTCGACAACCCGTATTTATTCAAGTATTGCCCCGACCAAATCATGAGGAGATACGTACCTAAAAATGAACAGCGGGATGTCTTTGCATTTTGCCATTCACAAGCTTGCGGTGGACATTTTTCAGCGAAAAAGACTTCGGCCAAAATTCTTCAATCAGGTTTTTACTGGCCCTCTCTTATCAAAGATTGTGTTTCATTTTGTAAGGGATGCGACAAATGCCAACGGTTGGGTAGTGTGACCCAAAGAAACATGATGCCCCTTTCACCAATACTTGTCATAGAAATATTCGACTGTTGGGGCATCGACTTCATGGGTCCTTTCCCTATGTTATTTGATTATTTGTACATCCTCCTGGCAATGGACTATGTGTCCAAATGGGTGGACGCTATCCCGACCAAGACTAATGACCATCGAGTCGTAGTCAAGTTTCTCAAGGAGAATATCTTTTCAAGGTTTGGGATGCCTCATTCAATAATAAGTGATGGTGGATCACATTTCTGTAATAGGCCATTTTCATCTCTAATGTTCAAATATGGCGTCACTCACAAAGTATCCACTGCGTATCACCCACAAACAAATGGCCAAGCCGAGCTAGCCAATAGGGAGATAAAGAACATTCTAGAAAAAAATGGTTAACCCAAACAGGAAGGATTTGTTCGATTCGTGTCTGCCGACACTAAAAAAAAAATGGTGGGAATATTCCGCACGGATATACGGTTGCCGACACTCAAAATAAAAAATAAAAAAAAAATAAAAAAAATAAAAAAATAGGATGCCTTTATAAGGCTTTCAATTTTTTTTTTCTCCCATCCACCGGTGATTGGTCTCCCCTTCTTCTTCCATTCTCTTTTCTTCTTTTTCTTTTCCTTCTTCTTCTTCGTCGTTCTCTCTGTTTTCTGTAAAAACAAACCACCCATGCAAATCCATGACCATATACGCTGATAACCCAGTCCTTTGTTTAATAATTTGCCTTATATGTTTGTATTTGTTCATGGGTGCTCTTTTTCTGCTCACACTTAGGGTGAGGGGTTTCCAGCCTAACCCAAATCTCCCTCGAGTGGGTTAATTGTTGTGTTTTGTTTGTTACTTTCGGCAGCTAAACAGATCTTTACACCCGCCGTTTTTTCCTCTTTCTTCGTCTTCTTCTTCTTCTTATTTCTATTGTGCTATTCTCCATAACACGACCCAACTCCCAACAATCCCATGACTATATTCCCCAAAGACCCAGTCGTTTGTCTCATGCTCGGCATTTGTTTACCCTATTTGTACATGACTCTTTTTCTTCTGTCTGCATTTAAAATCAAGGGTTTTCGTCCTAGCGAAAACCCAGATCTGCGTAGAGAAGATTAATTTGTATATTTTTTTTGTAGGTTTCGACAGTTGAACATATCTCTACCCTACAACTTGATCTGTAAACTCTACACATTGGTAAATTCGAAACATTGGGGACAATGTTCGATTTAGGTTGGGGGGTGTGATCTACGAATCCAGTTTGTTATAGTTTCGTATTTAAAAAAAAAAAAGAATTTTCTGGATTGCGTATTTTTACAGCATTTTTGCTTATATTTCATGATCACATCAAATACAACGTTAATCGTCTTTATGACTGGCAGACGTTAAAGAATCAGATAGTGAGTCTTGAAGCATAGAAAGCATGGATGTTAAAAAATTTTTGGTTTAGTTTGGGAGTCTTGCGCACATTTCCATCTGATGTGCATGCTGTGATCATGAGAAAAACAAGAGTAGTCAGAAAAATTGAAATCCGAGAAGCACAAGCAAAACCATTGTGTGGCAGAAGTACTTTTGCTAAACGTCGTCGTGCCAAACGGCTGGGTGCTTGTAAACAATGTGACAGATGTTTTCACATGAAAAAATACAATCAGTGTTCTGAACCAATTTTAGGTCGTGCAACCGATCGATTAAACTGGATAGTGTATGGGCAGAGTAAGGATTTTTCTGAGACGCCATCTTATACCAGTCCGGGACTTACATGTTATGTGTGACAAGAAATGGGAAGGGTCACTAATAATGACATAGACACAAGCGACGACTCGGATTAAATTTTAACTAATAATGACAAAGCTGTAGAAAAATGTGTTTTGGGGATGAAGGTTAATGGTTCAAATTTTTTTTTTTGTAAATATTTGTTTATGTACAAAGTCTTTTTATTGAAATAAAAATGTGGGTCGAGTAAGGATTGTCCTAAAATGCCAACTTGTAGCATGGGTAGGGACCTATCCTAAGACACCATAGTTTTCCAAGTTCAATATCTGCATTTAGTCTTTTTGTAAATTTTCATAGATAAATGTGTATGTAAATAGTTTTGATTTTTATTCGAGTGAAAAAAAAACTGCATTTCCTTGAAAAATAGTATTTTCTCTATGCTTAAATGTCAAATGTACATTGGTATTTGTTAATTTTAAGGTACAGAATGACCAAAATCAAAAATAGAATTATAATATAACTGACATTATTTGGAAACCTGACATAACCAGTGGAGATAACGAAGAATACCATGGTAAGTTTTGAGCCGTACGATGCTTTCTGAGAGACAATCAACATTTACTCAAGTAAGCTCTTTCACTTTCAATTGTTGAATAATCTCATTAAACTTGCTTTGATTAAATGCAACTAAAGTAATCTATTGACATATCCTACAGGGAACCTTTGCATGCGACACAGACACATACTTGAGAAAGGATTTTAGGCCATCTTTGAGTTGATTTTGAACATTAGCCACTGGTTCTACAACATTATATCCCTAGTTAGGCATGTTTGAGTCTTCAATGAATGATGATTTTTTTTCTTGAAAAACCCTTATGATAACCAAGCCACACACAAAAAAAATAAAAATACACTTAACATACCTTGCTATCCAATTTTTTCTTGCACCCTCTTATAAATCGGTATGACATAGAAAGGCAAGAAAAAAACAGAAAAGAAGATGGTGGCTACTGTTCAACGAAGAATCGAAAAAAATAAAAAATAAAAGAAAGAAATACCATTTCTAAGTAAAAGACTGAAAAGTAAGAAAGAGGTGTGCTACATTAAAAAAGGGGATAACTTTTGAATACCATTGACGTCATTTCATTAGCCACTAACCTTTGGCCACATTACAACCTATAGAAAGTCCTAATTGATCTCAAGTCTAATGCATGTGCGCTGTCGACCGAAAACTGGGGTATGTTAAATAATATTTCTTTAATTGCATTGATATTCTTCCATGAGATTATGCCAAGAACATGATTAGCCTACTTTCTTAAGACTTTCACTCCCTTTCTAACTGTGCATGTGATTCTTCGATTGACCATCCTCTGATCACATACCCTTTGAGAGACAAGTCACTATAATCGGAGTGAATTTTTTGTTCAGAGCATTCTAAGAGAGATTTGAGAAATCAAAGCTATCCATGGAAGGTGATAAAGTAGAATGTTTGTTATATAACAATTCTTGCTACTAGAATGATCATTCTTACTACACAAGGAATTCCAAATACCAATGTAACAAGTATTTATTTTTGTATAGAGTACGTACCAATAACAGAGAAGTGTTCGGGAAACAATTCAAAATTAAGAGATGTGTGCCTCAATGATTCTATTGCTAACTCATTTTGACAAGAAATCTTACATATACACATATTTTAATTGGAGTTTGTAGGCAACTTCACTGAAAACTTCACGAGACAAAACTCGTCTACTAGGGATCACCTAGGGGTTTAACGGCTTATTGCATATGCTAAATGCAATCGTGTTATCTACGAAAGTGATTTTATTTTGTTATGTTGTTTATCACTTGGGACTAGTAATATTTAGGTTGGGGGGTGTGATTAACCCTAATTAAGGCATAATTTAATAGGTAAATTGTGTTAGTTGAATAAAGTTAAACTAGTCAAAATAAATCAAATTAAAATTAGTGTGTGAATAAAGGATAATGTATTAATTGTTGCTCTTTTCAGGATTTTGTGCGTCAAAGTTACAAACTATTGGGGAGCCAATTGTATTAAAGCTACAAACTACTGGGGTGGGTTTTCCACTACCAAAAGATGAATGCTTTACAAGTCCTAAGGGGTGGTATTTATAGGCAACAAGGGAGGGTGAAAGTCTTGTTAGGTGGCCTTAAATCTTGTTTGGTGGACTTGAAGAGTCTTATTAGGTGGACTTGAAAATCTTGTTAGGTGACTTTGAATCTTGTTAGGTGGACTTGAAAATCTTGTTAGGTGGCCTTGAATTTTTTGATCCTCCTTTGTTTTGAGCTTTGATAATTGGCACCCCAGTAGTTTGTAGCTTTAATGCAATTGGCTCCCCAGTAGTTTGTAGCTTTGACGCACAAAATCCTGAAAAGAACAACAATTAATGCATTATCCTTTATTCACACACTAATTTTAATTTGATTTATTTTGACTAGTTTAATTTTATTCAACTAACACAATTTACCTATTAAATTATGCCTTAATTAGGGTTAATCACACCCTCAAACCTAAATATTACTAGTCCCTAGTAATAAACAACATAACAAATAAAATCAGTTTCGTAGATAACACGATTGTATTTAGCATATGCAATAAGCCGTTAAACCCCTAGGTGATTCCTAGTGGACGAGTTTTGTCTCGTGAAGGTTTCCAGTGAAGCTGCCTACAAACTCCAATTAAAAGATGTGTATATGTAAGATTTCTTGTCAAAATGAGTTAGCAACAGAATCATTGAGGCACACATCTCTTAATTTTGAATTGTTTCCCGAACACTTCTCTGTTATTGGTACGTACTCTATACAAAAATAAACACTTGTTACATTGGTATTTGGAATTCCTTGTGTAGTAGGAATGATCATTCTAGTTGCAAGAATTGTTATATACACATCACCTTTTAGCATGTATAGTATATGAATAAAGGGGAGTGTCACTCTCCTAGGGATGATGTCAAAAGAAAGGGCAACAGAATGGTGGATGAATGAGATTTTAAATGTGATTATGTGTGAACAAAAGTGCTTTCCAAGCGCAAGGAGACTTTCGCGGATCGTGTTTTACTTGGTGGTATTTCAAAGTCGTTTCCACGGGGAAGGAAGTAAACTGAGGGGAGGTGATTTTGGGAGAAACAAAGTGTAAAATATTTGATTGTTGGAAGTTGTTTGGTGAAGTTGTTTGATGCTAGTAAAATGAGAAATAAATGTTGGCAAATCCAAGAGGTCACTCCAATAGGAATACCGTCTCAACTCGAAACCCTCCTCCAATAGAGCATGAATGAACGATTGATTCGTGGGAAGCTAGGGGTAAGATTGGTGAGTATCTAAGCATAAACCGTGACTAGGCCTATGGAATATGAAAGACTCACCAAGTTATCCACCCTCAACCCAGTCAAACCGAACCATTGAACTCTGAAAGAGGGGAGGAGAATGAGTTGAAATGGTATACCCAAGTGGAGGTTCCTCTTGGTTTTGTCAACTAAGAGATTTAGCTATTCATGCTTAAAATAAAGACAACAATATGATGAGAAGACATTATAAAAAAATAAAGACTAAAGCTAAGTATAAACGAATTGCATAAATTTAACTTCCGGATAACCACCTCTTACTAAAGATTGGATGAGAAACTACTCACTCTTTATGACTTTGTTAAAACTAGAAAAGTGAGTGATGCTCATCCCTCCAAGTAGACGAGTTACAAGGTAATACATTTTACACAAGGAGCCAATCTTCGACAAAGAATAAGTGAATCACGTTCCACCCTTCACGACTTTGGTAAAACTCTAGAAAAGTGGAAGAGTTTCACTCCTCTAAGGGAAGAAGGAAGCTCAAGCAATGGAAGTAAAATAACAATAACACAATAAAAGAAAGCAATACTTAAAGTAAAAGAAATCAATAAATTAAAAGGAAGCAAGAATACAATAAAAGAAAATAATACTTAAAGAAAACTATAAGCGATAAGGAAAGCAATAATACTTTTGGAGGGTTTTTCACTACCAAAAGATGAATGTTTTACAAGTCCTAAGGGGTGGTATTTATAGGTAACAAGGGAGGGTGAAAGTCTTGTTAGGTGGCCTTGAGTCTTTTTAGGTGGACTGGAAGAGTCTTGTTAGGTGGACTTGAAAATCTTGTTAAGTGACCTTGAATTCTTTGATCCTCCTTTATTTTGAGCTTTGATAATTGGCACCCCAGTAGTTTGTAGCTTTAATGCAATTGAGTCTCTAGTAGTTTGTAGCTTTGACGCACAAAATCCTGAAAAGAACAACAATTAATGCATTATCCTTTATTCACACATTAATTCTAATTTGATTTATTTTGACTAGTTTAACTTTATTCAACTAACACAATTTACCTATTAAATTATGCCTTAATTAGGGTTAATCAGTCTGGCTAAAAGGTTTAGTTAGGGCAAAGGAATGACTTTTTAATGAAGTACGGTAATATTATTGACTTATGTGCTTAATGGTATGTGATATTTTTTAATTCAACTTTTGATTTCTTAGCAAAATTTTTGCTATGTAAAAATTCTTGAGTCATTGTGCCATGTACATTAATTGCTTGAATTTTGCTGCGAGTCAAATAACTAGTTATTCTACGCTTTATGTTGATTACCATTATTTCATAGAATAATATAATTGAATATTTATTCAAGTTTCTAGATAATCTTTTGATAATAAACAAAGATATTCTTATGGTTTTATTGCTAAATTTGGTGACTTGAATCAACCGACATTTGATTCTTGTCTAGGGTTAAGAATTTAGTCTTTAATCATTATTGTATGAATTTGAGAGGGAGTACCTGATGCTCTAGTATTTTTCATACTGTTTTTACTTACCTTAATCAATTATCCCAATTCAATATTCTTTTAAACAAATCATCTTTACAGGATTGTTATAGTGTTAGTGTGATTGCTGCTGTTACACAATTCTCTAAAGGTTTGACATCGGTCTTCCAAGAAATATATTACTTCACTCAATCTGTGCTTGAGTTTACACATTTAAAGTTGAAGCAAGTTTTTGGCGCCATTGCTGGAGAATTGAAAGACAAGGAGCAACCATCACATCTATTGAGGTTTTCAGTATTTACAATTCGTCGAAGATCTAGAAACTTCGTTCCAATTTTTATTTATATTGTACTAAAATTTATTTTCCTTTTGTTTTTTAATTTAGATTTAGATTTTATTTATTTATTCCGTTTACTTGTTTTATGAGTTCTTGACACCGTGATTTAAGTGGCTGTTTGATAAGAGAAGATTTAGATACGCTGTTTGAAAACTTATTTGATTCATCAAAACTTAAATCATACTTCTCATACAATGGATGCTGATCCCAATATTAATAGGTGAAATAATTTTTCAGAACATGAGGATCACGAGCATAGAGTATGTAATCATGATGAGAATGATGTGAATAATTTAAATGCTAATCATGGTTGGACTTTGCGTGAATATCAGCAACCTGCATGTCACACTGCACCCTCATGCATTATCTTTCCATTAAATGCCACAAATTTTATTTTTAAGCCAGACCGAAAATCTTTACCTGCATATTAGAGATTTTGAGGAGGTATGTGCTACATTCCATGATTAGACTGTGTCAGTAAATACAATCAGATTGAAGCTCTTTCTTTTTTCATTAAAGAAAAAGGCTAAAACTTGGTTGCATTCACTTAGACCTAGGTCCATAAGCAAATGGCCAAATATACAAAAAGAATTTCTGAAAAAGATTTTTTTCACACATCGCACAAACTCTTTCAAAATACAAATCATGAATTTTCTCAAAAAGAGTTTGAAAATTTTATCAAAGTTGGGATAGATTTAAAAACCTCCTTGCATCTTGCCCACATCATGGTTATGAGAACTGGCGTGTGATAAGTTTCTTTTATGAAGGTTTAATCACACAAATGCGTCAGTTTGTGGAAATGATGTGCAATGGTGACTTTATGAATAAGGAACCAGATGAGGCTTTTGACTCTTTAGATCGATTAGCCGGGAATGCACAATCTTGGGATATTACTTCTCAAGAACCTCTTAAAAGTAAGACCACACAATCGCCATCAAGTGGGGAAAAATACCAGTTGAAGGAGGAAGATGACTTAGGGGCTAGAATTGCCATATTAGCTAGAAGGGTTGAGGCCATGGAATTTAAAAGGGTTAATGAAATTGACACAATACATGTTGAGGAGATTTGTAGTATTTGTTAGTCTATGGACACCCGATGAAGGATTGTTCAACACTACCTATTCTAAAAAAAGCCTTGCATGATCAAGCAAATGCTGCAAATACTTTCTCAAAATCTTATAATAATCCTTATTCAAATACATACAATCCTGGGTGAAAAATTCATCCAAATTTTAGTTGGAGGGGTGAGAATCATGCAACACAAATACCTCAACAAAATTGCTCTAATTTTGTACCCTATGTTCCACCCCCAAAGAGGAATATTGAGGAAGTGTTAGCACAGTTCATGTAGAGTCAGACAAATTTTAACAATCAGCAGAAAAATTACAACAGACAAACTTCACAGGCTATTGATGATATTAGAAATGCAATCACTAAATTGACCACTGCCCCATGCCATCAAGAAAAGGGTAAGTTTCCAGCTCAACTCCAACCAAATCTGTAGGGTCAATTTAATGTGAATGAGACAGGCACATCAAACAATATTCATGAGTAGATAAAGTCTATCACCACACTCCGTAGTGGGAAAGTCATTGACAAAACTATTTCTACTAAAGTTCAAAAATTAGAAGAAAGTTCAAAACCTACGGAGAGTGGTGATAAACTTGACCTATATGAAATCAATAAGCTTGAGAAGTATGTTATACATGCACCATTCCCACAAAGATTACTTAACTCTATCAAGCCAAACATGCACAATAATATGTTAGAGATTTTTAAGCATGTGAAAATTAATATTCCTTTGTTGGATGCCATTAAATAAAATACCTTCTTATGCAAATTTTTTGAAAGAATTATGTACTGTTAAAAGGTAATTAATTGTGCAAAAGAAAGTATTTTTGAATGAACATGTATCTTCTTTCATACAACATAGGACTCCACCAAAATATAAAGACCCAAGTTGCTTCCCTATTCAGTATATGTACAATTAGGGTTAGGGGAGTTAAAACCCACTTTGGTTACACTTCAATTGGCTGATTGATCATTAAAAATACCAAGAGGTATGGTGGAAGATGTTTTGGTACAGGTTGATAATTTTTACTTTCATGTGGATTTTATAATTTTGGATACTCAAACTGTGTTAAGTTCTAATGCTCAAATTCTTGTTATATTAGGCAGACCATTTCTAGCTACTTCAAATGCCCTAACCCTAATTAATTGTAGGAATGATGTAATGAAGTTAACTTTCGAGAATATGCCATTAGAGCTTAATATTTTTAATGTGTGTAAACAACCAGGGGAATGTTGATGAGAATGTGCATGAAATTAATATGATTGAGTCTATTGTTTCAAGTAGAGTGTATGATTCTTTTTTGTTTGATCCACTTGAAGCATGTTTTTTGCAACAAAATTATTTGTCAGAGATGAATGAAAATAACCCTGAACTTTTTGAGTTGTTTAATTTGTTGAATTCTTCACCGGTTCTTGAGGTGAAAGACTAGAAACAGAAATTTGAGGAGCTTCCACCAAGAACCAATCCACCAATCCCATCTAGTGATAAAGCGCCAAAGCTTGATTTGAAGCAATTACCAATAGAGTTAAATTATGCATTTTTGGGAGATGATGAGACATATCTGATAATAATTTCTTCTCATTTAAATTCAGCCCAGGAAGGTATGTTGCTACAACTTCTAAGAAAACATAAAAATGCTATTGGTTGGACTTTAGTTGATATAAAAGGAATTAGTCCAATAGTTTGCACTCATAAGATTTATTTGGAGGATAATACAAAAACATCTAGGGAGATGTAACGAAGACTAAATCCACATATGAAAGAAGTTGTAAGGAATGATGTGTTGAAATTGTTATATGTAGGAATAATTTTCCCGATTGCAAACAGTAAGTGGGTAAGTCCTACATAGATAGTCCTTAATAAATCTGGAGTCATTGTAGTTGCTAATGAAAATAATGAACTTATAACAACTAGGACAATAACTAGTTGGAGGATGTGCATTGACTACAGAAAATTAAATTATGTGATTAGAAAAGATCACTTTCCTTTACCTTTCATGGATCAAATTTTGGAAAGGATAGTATCAGATATGTTTTATTATTTTTTAGATGGTTATTCGAGATATAACCAAATAAAAATTGCCCTAGAAGACCAAGAGAAGACTACATTTACTTGTCCTTTTGGTACCTCTGCTTATCGAAGGATGCCCTTTGGACTTTGCAATGCACTTGCGACCTTTTAAAGGTGTATGCTAAGTATTTTTAATGACATGATTGAACATTTTCTTGATGTTTTTATGGAAGATTTTACTGTTTTTGGTGATTCCTATGATGACTGTATTTCAAATCTTGAAAAAGTTCTTATTCGATGCAAAGAAAAAAATCTTGTACTTAATTGAAAAAAATGCCACTTTATGGTTCGAAAGGAAATTATTCTTGGTCACATTGTCTCTTCAAAGAGAATTCAGGTAGATAGGGCTAAGATCGAATTAATTGTTAATTTATCTACCCACAAAACCCTTAAGGATGTTAGATCTTTTTTGAATCATGCTGGTTTCTATAGGAGGTTTATAAAAGATTTTAGTTTTATATCTAGACCACTTTATCTTCTCCTAGGAACAAAACACACCTTTTTGAGTGGGATGAGTCATGCCAAGAGGCTTTTGATAAGTTGAAAGGCATGCTCATCACTGCTCCAATTATGCAACCCCTTTGAAAGGCATGCTCATCACTGCTTCAATTATGCAACCCCTAAATTGGAGTCTTCCCTTTCAAATCATGAGTGATGCCAGTGACTATGCCGTAGGGGGAATTTTAGGGCAAAGGAATGAGAAAAAGCCATATGTCATTTACTAGGCTAGTAGAATTTAAACAATACACAGATAAACTATTTTACTACAGAAAAGGAATTACTAGTAGTAGTGTTTGCTCTAGACAAGTTTAGGTCATACTTAGCAGGATCTCATATTGTTATTTTCACAGATCATGCAGCTCTTAAATATTTGTTGACAAAGAAAGATGCAAAGCCAAGATTACTTAGGTGGATTCTCCTACTCCAAGAATTTGACATAACAATCAAAGATAAAAAAAGAGTAAAGAATGTAGTGACCGATCACTTGTCTAGACTTGTGAGTGATGTGCCAATAGAGACAATGCCGATCAAGGATACATTCCCTGATGAACAATTATTGGCAGTTTCTTCAACACCTTGG
Organism: Ilex paraguariensis; assembly: GCA_963454935.2. Lineage (NCBI taxonomy): Eukaryota > Viridiplantae > Streptophyta > Magnoliopsida > Aquifoliales > Aquifoliaceae > Ilex > Ilex paraguariensis. The sequence goes on from CAUOFW020001701.1 coordinate 28,362, forward strand.
TTTGTTGATATTGTGAATTTTCTTATCACAGGTAATATGCCACCAGCTTGGACTACTTTGGATAAAAAAAAATTCTTAGTTGTAGTAAGAAATTTTTTTTGGGATAACCCATATCTATTCAAATATTGTTTACATCAAATTATCCGGAGATGTGTGCCCAATGATGAGGTAAGTAGCATACTATTTTTTTGTCATTCAGGAGAATGTGGAGGCCATATTTCTATGAAAAAGACCACTGCGACGGTTTTGCAATGTGGATTTTATTGGCCAACAATCTTTAAAGATGCTTATAATTTTTTTAAGGTTTACGAGCAATGTCAAAGACTAGGGAGATTAACCCATAAAAATATGATACATCTAAATCCAATTTTGATAATAGAAATTTTTACTCTTGGGGCATATATTTTATGGGACCTTTTCCCCTATCTTTTGGATATATGTACATTTTAGTGGCAGTATATTATATTTCTAAGTGGGTCGAGACTGTACCATGTCGGACAAATGATCATAAGGTTGTTTTGAAATTTTTAAAAGAAATATTTTATCTAGATTTGGTATACCTTGAGCCATTATTAGTGATGGGGGATTGCATTTTTACAATAAATCTTTTGAAGCTTTGATGAAAAAATACGGTGTAACACATAAAGCTGCAACCCCATATCACCCACAAATAAGTGATCAAGCAGAGTTAGCTAAACGAGAGATGTCTTATATTTTAGAAAAAACGGTTAACACTGATAATAAAGATTGGTCATTACAACTAATTGATGCATTATGGGCAGATCATACTGCTTAAAAAAACCCCGATTGACATGTCTTCGTATAGATTGGTGTATGAAAAATCTTATCACTTGTGTGTGGAATTAGAACATAAGGTATATTGGGTCATTAAGATGTTTAATTTTAGTTTTGACAAAGCTGGCACCTTACGAAAGTTACAGTTAAATGAGCTTGAGGAGATTCAGAATGAAGCTTATGGGAACTCTAGGATTAACAAAGAATGAATGAAGGTTTTTCATGATAACAATATTTTATGTAAAAATTTTACACCTTCACAAAGAGTTCTTTTATATAATTCTAGACTGCATATCTTCAGAGGAAAGCTTCGAACTAGATGGAGTGGTCTGTATATTGTTGAAGAAGGTTTCCCGTATAGAATAATGGAGATTGAAAATCCCAAAAATGGAAGCACTTTTAAAGTTAACGGACAATGATTGAAGTCATTCTTGGAGGAAGGTATTGTTGAGGTGGAATCCATCGGGTTGGTGGATCCCTAATATGAATGATGCATCTCTAACTATTTAATCTGATCTTTGTATCTTATTGTATATCTTGTTTCTTTCCTTTTTATTGTATGAAATATTGTAGATACACGTGCACAAGTATGAGCCCATCCGGTATGTTCCTCTTTACTTTTTTTTTTTGGGTCTTATACTGCTTATTACTGCAATGGGGACAATGTAAACTTTTGAGTGGGGGGTGAGCATGCTTGATTTATTTATTTTATTGATTGTACATTGTGCACATGCATCTATAAAAAAAAATTAATAATGTTAGTTTTGAAGTTTTTTTTTTGGGGGGTTTTAGGAGTTTTGAGGATTAAGTTGTATCAACTTGGCAGAAAAAAGGTGAAAAAATTGAAAATTTTTCCAAGTGTACAGTAGAAAATCCATTGGACTACGCGTCCGGACGCACATGGTATAAAGAAAATTTACTGTAAAACACGTTCGGACGTGATCAAAAGGGTTGCACTCTCTGGAACACTCATTTGGACGCGAAGTCCAAAAGATTCAAATTCCAGAGGCGCGTCTGGACGCGTGCTTTTTTAGGCTAATTAAGATGGAGGTTGAGACACATCCGAACGGTTGATCCACATGTGTCCAGACGCTTGTGGAAACCTATAAGTAGAGTGGGCCAGACATTTTTTTTTATCTCTCTTCTCCTTCCAACCTATAACAGACACTCTTCCCGCCACATTTAAATTCTTGACATCTTCCTATATCATGGCAGCACCATGAGCATCCACATCTAAGAGACCCTGAACCATCACCCAAGAGCCTCGGGAGGAAGAAGACACCATTTTTGACCCGGTACAGTTTTAGACACCTGAGGCCCTGGTAAGATTTTTTTCAAGATTATGCCACAAAACTGTATGTGTGTGAGAGAGTGATAGAGTACGAAGATTTTGCCAGACTTAGGGTTTGGGACATTATATGTTCCAAGAGATGGGCTGGTTTTATGGGTTAGGAATGACCTTGTATTCTAGTGCTGGCAAGAGAATTTTACAGCAATGCAGACGATTGTGGCAATGACATCTTTCGTACGTATGTCTGGGGTAAGGAGATTAGGATCGATGCCACTGCTATTGCCAGACTGATTGGGATGCTTCAGGCCCAAGTGGCCAATTCTGACTATCCCTAGAATTATTCTGGAGATGTGGTTGGGCGAGAGCTACTTGGGGACGAAGATTTTGTATGGACTACAAACATGAAGTTTCATCAATAAGAAGACTTGACAAATAAATATAAAATACTCAATTTTATTTTAGTCTCTAATATTTCTCCCCTGTTGAGAAATAACCACATTTACCTCGATCGAGCCCGACTTCTATATGCCATGGGTACCAGACAGAGCATTGACCTTCCCTCGTTGATATTTGAGGAGATGAGACGAGCCATTGTAGACCCGAAAAAAGTGTCCATCCCGTTTATAGGTCTGGCCACAACACTGTGTGAATAGGCCGAGGTGGTGATCGACACCACCATGGATAGGGCCAAGAAGGTTGTTATGCTCAACTCTGGCTCTCTTCTGAAGAGCCAGAGTGTGACGAGGCCAGTAACAGGAAAGAGAGGCCAAGTAGTTGGGCAGCAGGGGGAGGCTGCACCAGAGGGGACGATACCGAGAGAGGATTAGTGGGATTAGTTCCTCAACTTGGAGAAGGATTTCGAGTTAGCGATTGATGAGGATACTGACCCCCGGACTGATCGGCAGATATTATTTGAGATTTTGAGAGAACAGAGAAAGATGAGAAAGAAAATGAGACAGTTGAGGGCTCACATGAAGGGGCTAAGCTAGAGTTCACAGAGTCAAGCAGGCCCCTCATCTAAGCATGTTTCTTCTAAGTCCTGAGATTTGATGATGTTTTTTGATGGTGGTAGAAATCAAAGCCTACTTTGGGTAGATTTGTATTTAGGCTTGATTTCTTTATCTTTTGGAATATGCATTGTACAAAAATTTCAAATATTATATAGAATGCACATTTTTTTTCAAGGTGTTATTAAATATCTAAATAACATTTTTATGCATAAATTGACACCATAATATAGAAATAATGTGCGTAGCTTTAAATTTGCAATTGTTTAAACATCACATAGAACTTTATTCTATATTTTTGTATCTCATATCATGTTCTTATAAAAACTCACAATTTGTGCACTTTAGACTTTACCAAGTTGAAAAGTTGTTAGATATTCTACCTTAAGAACTTGAAACATATAATGGAGATGCATAAAAACCCTGGTGAGTTTTGATCCAATCTTCTTTGGAGGGTTACTTACATTTACTCAATAAAGAACATTTTTATTCAGCTAATTTTCTTCAATAGTCTCATTATTTTTGTTTGGTCAATACCAATATTATGAATGATTGTTTGACTTTAAATTATTTGCATAGTAAGTGTGTTATCAAGAACTCTTGAGATATGATTTTAGGTCATCTTTGATATTATTTGAGTCTAAACCTTATTCTTTGAATATTATTATCCTTAGAAGCCGTGATTGAGTCTATGAAGCAAAATTTTATTTCTTATACTAAACATATAATAACCAAGCCAATGAAAAAATAATATCCTTTACCCTTGATTATCCCGGGCTTGAGTTTTTATTGTTATATAATTTGGGAGATGTTGGTTGAGAAAAGATGATAAATTTTTTTTTCCATACTTGTGAATACTTGCATTATATGTTTTGCTAAAAAAAAAAGTATATGCATTCAGTTGTCTTGTTAAAAAAAGAAGAAGAAGAAGAAAAAAAGAGACAATATGTCTACTTGTGAAAAAAGCAAATTGAAAGAAAAAAGAAAAAAAATAGCAAGCATGTGTTTGAAAAGGAAAAAAATATGAGTAAGTATTGTAAATTGTGCTTTTAAAGGATGAAGAGTGAAAGACCATGGAAAGAAGATTGGTTGTGTAATATACATGTTCTCTCAGGATAGTCTTTTGAATTTCTGAATATCTTTCATTTCAAAACCCTAATCCCAATACTCCATTACAACCTTAGATAAAGACCTATTTGATATCAAGAGTGTATTGATGGATGCATGATTTGTGTGAATAAGGAAAAGAATAGTGATTATTTGTTTATTGTGTGTTGATTTCCTTTCATGAGATTATGTCAAATCCTTTTTTTTTTGGATTATGGTTATTTTAAATAGACATGTGAGTATTATTTTGTTTTGATTTAATTAAATTTTTCTCACATGTGACATTTGAAGGAATAGTCATTATAATATGAAAAAATCTTTTATGAGTGAATTATCTAGTGAGATTTGACATTGAGATGAATAATTGATAGTTGTAGAGGTGTTTATTGGATAAATTGTTAACTTGATATAGTCAACTCACACTACACACGAGTTATATGAGAACATGATAAGTGCATACATTCATATAGCAAGTAAGTTCTATATTTTGCTTTGTATGTGCTTATTATAAAAGCTCGTAGTTTAGAATTTTTATATTGTGGTAACAATTTGTGTTATAAAATTATTATTAAGATATTTGATTACAGGGTAATGTTTGTGGATATCGTCTCTAGAAACTTTCACGAGACTATACTCGTCCACTAAGGGGAACCTAGGGTTTTAAAGGCTTGTTACATATGCTAAATGCAATCATGAGGCCTACGAAAGTGATTTTGTTTTGTTCTTGATTAATGGTTTTATTTTTGTTTTTTTCTACCTTATTAGGGACTAGCAATGTGTGAGTTGGGGGGTGTGATTAAAGTCGAATACTTACATTATTTATTGGGAAAGATCAATTATTTGATTAAGAAAGGGTGATAAATATGATAATTTAGTTGAGAACTGATGATATGTTAATAAATGATAAGTTGTATTTATTTTGCAGTAAAAAGGCTCATGAATGAAAGAATTAGAGTAAGGAGGGAAGCATAGCTGAGAAGGGGCACACTGGAGTACACGTCCGGACAGTGGAAGGCATCGCGTCTAGACGCAAGTGACAGAAGGTGGTGGTTGAAGAGAGGAGTTTACTGGAAGTCGCGTCTGGACAGGAAGGAAACACGCGTCCGGACGCGTGTCATTAGTCTGCCAATGCCATAGCAAAATTTCAGTGCAATTCAATTTTTTCCTAATGATCTTATAAATAGGAGTTGAATATTTTGTAAAAACACCTTTTGATTGGAGTCTTTTTATATTTTATTTTTGACTATAGTTCGTCATGTCTGGCTGAAAGATTTAGATAGTGCTAGGGAAGGACCTCTCAATGAAGTACTGCAATGTTGTTGGCTTAAGAGTTTAATTGTATGTGATATTTTGTTAATTCAACTTTTGATTTCTTAGCAAAGTTTTTGCTGTGTAAAAATTCTTGAGTCATTGTGCCATGTACATTGATTGCTTGAATTTTCCTACGAGTCAAATAATTGGTTATTCTACGCTTTCAGTTGATTACCATTATTTCACAGAATAATATAATTGAATGTTTATTCACGTTTCTAGATAATCTTTTGATAATAAACAAAGATATTCTTATGGTTTTATTATTAAATTTGGTGACTTGAATCAACCGACATTTGATTCTTATCTAGGGTTAAGAATTTAGTCTTTAATCATTATTGTATGGATTTGAGAGGGAGTACCTGATGCTCTAGCATTTTTCATACTGTTTTACTTACCTTAATCAATTATCCCAATTCAATATTCTTTTAAACAAATCATCTTTACAAGATTGTTTTAGTATTAGTGTGATTGCTGCTGTTACACAATTCCCTAAAGGTTTGACATCGGTCTTCCGAGAAATATATTACTTCATTTAACCTGTGCTTGAGTTTACACATTTAAAGTTGAAGCAGTTGCGGGAGATTTGAATGACTTAGCCAATAACTTTGAAAGAAGAGGAAGAAATGTGGACCACAGCGACAAGATTAGAAATTCAATGACCGAATAGAAAGGTGTGGATTGATTGATCTTGGATGCAGTGAACCTTGTCTAACATGGAACAATAAAATAAAGGGACTAGGGAGTATGAAGATCTGACTGTATAGAATGCTAGCTAATGCAAAATGGAATGTTCCATTTTCGGAAGCAAGAGTAAAAAATCTGCCTAGGGCATATTTAGATCATTGCGTTGGTTTGTGGCTAGATCAGGTCAAAGGAGAATCATTCCTTGATCAATGCCACGACTACTTTTGCCACTAATCCTAAAGAATGGAATATGGAGATCTTTGGTAACATATTTCATAGGAAAAGAAGAATTCTGGCAAGACTAGAGGGTATACAAAAAGCCCAGGACCATCACTATTCACATAACCTAGATAGTCTCGAGAAAGAACTACAACATGAGTACCCGAAAATCCAAGAATAAGAGTAAATTTTATGGTATCAGAAGTCTAGGTATAAATGGATTACTTTGGGTTATAAAAATAACAAAAAAAATTCCAATTTCCACCATAGTGAGAAGGAAGGGAAATCGATTTCAAACTTTAAAAAACTCACAAGGTAGATGACTTACATATCATGAGATTGCCCAAACAATCCAAGAATTTTTCAGCAATTTATTTGGCAGTGAAATTCTTGTATATCATAGAACAAATCAATAAGACACCAGACAAAACATTTTTCCAATGAAAAACTTTATCTAGATAAACCCGTAACAGATAGGGAAATTAAACTTGCAACTTTAAGTCTAAAAGTACTCATAGCCCCAAGACCGAATGGCTTTCAAGCTATTTTCTTCCATAAACAGTGGGATTTAGTTGGCCACTCCCTTTGCAGTTAAATAAAAGATATGTTCATGTCAAAGAACTGTTTAAGTGAATTTAATAAAACCTGGATCACTTTAATTCCTAAGATTGATAACCCAACCAAGGTTATTGAATTCAGGTCCATAAGCTTGTGTAATGTCAACTATAAGGTCCTCACAAAATTGCTAGTAGCCAAACTAAGACCTTTCTTGGATAAGTTAGTGAGTCCTTATCAATGTAGCTTTATCCCATGAAGGCAAACCATAGATAATGTGATCATTACACAAAAGATAATTCATACTTTAAAAAGGGAAAAAAGTAGGATTGGGGTTATGGTTATTAAAATTGATCTGGAAAAGCCTATGACATGATTAGTTGGCCTTTTCTCAACCAAACCCTTATTGATTTTAATTTTCCTCAATCTTGGATTGATATTATTATGAGCTCTGTGACTGTATTCTCTCTTTCTATCTTGTGGAATGGATCACCAATGGGTCCAATTATCCCTAGGAGATGACTAAGACAGGGAGACCCCTTTCACCATATCTTTTTGCCTTTTGTATGGAGAAGCAAGGTCAAATGATCCTTGAAAAAGTTAGCCAAGGAGTCTGGAAAGGAATTAAGTCTTCAAGGAATGGTCCTACAATTTCCCATCTTTTCTTCGCTGAAGACATTATTTTATTTTCTAGAGCTACTGATCTTGATTGTGATATGATCAAAGATGCCTTAGAAAATTTTTGTAATTTCTCAGGCAAAAAAGATAGCCTCAGTAATTCAAAAGTTTTTTTCCTTCACAAATTTTAGCAAAAGCCTTACCAGAAGACTGAATTGGAAGTGTGGACTTACACTCACGAATGATCTTGGTAAATATTTGGGAGTCCCAATCCTACATAGCAGGTCTAACAAACACAACTTCAAATATATTTAGGAAAGAATACAAAGTAAGTTAAGTGATTGGAAATCTAAGACCCTTCCATAGCTGAGAGTGTTGGAACAGAAGTCTCAAGAATCATTGACAGTGCGTATGTATCAAATACAAAAAAATTCCATTTAAAACCCTACAAAGCGGAGCTAGGGTTTATCGTTGAGATCGCTCTAGATTGATCTTGTCTCAACATGAATGCATAATTTAAAAGACAGACGTAATAAACAACTCGAGGAACCTCACGATCTTCTGTCATATATCCCCAAATGCCAAAATTTGGATGCAGTGTGGGCTATAAATACTCCCAAATTTCTGGTTTCTCTCTCAGCCTCCTTCAAAACGTGAGTAATTAAGGTAATCCAGATTTAGAGAGCCTAGATATCATAGGCTATGACAGAAACCCTAAGGAGAAATAAGGGCCGGGCTTCGAATGGACCTAGGATTCCTATGTTAAACCCAAAATAAATATCATGTAGTCCATTAATAATAAATTAATCAACTAAAAACTTATTATTAATCTTCTGAACCTTATCTCACAATTACGTTTCAAGCTCCTTATATATGCTTAATAATCTCCCAATGTTTAAGATTATAAATATCCATCAATTAAATAAATCATTAATAATTATATTTAATTGACTTCTTTTATTCCTTGAGACATTACCACTCAGCTTATTTATCATGTCGGATAATTAAATCCACCTGCAGAGTTTGACATGGACAAAACTTTTGAGCTTCCTCAAGAGGGCATTATCTACCAATTTAAATACCAGAACATGATTTCCTTTAATAATTAATTTTCATCATACAAATGATGTCATCTCGCAATTCACCGAGTTTATTGACTCAATATGAATCTCACTCTTTGATGAATTAAAGTGACAATCATTAAATGCACATAACGATTAAATATGTCGGGATTAAAAGTATAAACAATCATAATAATCATGAGGTATTTATCATCTTATTCAATCAATAAAAGATAATAACTTCAACATGAGTTTATTCAATACACAAAGTGTACTAGTGCAATAATCGCAAACATCAAACAGTCTTCTATAGTCAAGACATACTATGCCAAAATATTACACTACAATCATACTGATGGTGTGTCCAATTCTATCTAAAAATTGTGAACTTATATTCATATTATGCAATAACCCGATACATCAATCTGGTCTTTTGTGCATAATTTGAACTCTACACACCAGATTATCTACAATATAAAATATGAGATACACGTGCATACCATATATCAAATATAATGCAAACATTTTGCCCACATAGATTCTCTATAAAAATGAAAAAATAAATTCTATTAATTAATAAAACGAGTTTCACTACAAAAAGTAAGTTTTTAGTATATAACTCTATCGGGTTGAGCCACCCTTGTCCAAGTTGTTAGTTCAACCCTACATAATTATTTTCATGCAAACTAACTGGTTCTCTCAGTCTACTTGGGACCAAATTTATAGGTTGAATAGAAACTTCCTTTGGGGGATTATGAGGAGAGGAGGAAAGTTTACCTTATGAATTGGGATACTCTATGTTCTCCTAAGAGGTATGGTGGACTTGGGCTCAAGAATAACATGATAATAATTTGGCACTACTGTCAAAACTAAGCTAGAAAATCTCTAGTGGCCAAAATTCACTATGGGTTAAGGTTATCAAAGATAGGAATGCTAATAAGACACACTACTTTTGGAAAGAGAAATCAAATGCTTCACCCACTTGTAAAGTAGTCTTTAAGACCAAAGAAATCATGACTAGAGGGACTAAGTGGATTATTAGAAATGGAGAAAATAATTCTTTCTGGACAGATTAGTGCTAGGAGAGGCTCCACTGCGAGAGAGAATCCAAGTCCCAGACACAGCAGATTATAGCAACGAAGCAGGTATGCTGCTTCCCCAGGATATTTAAATGAACTCATGCATACCACTATTCCATTTCGAAATACCTTCCATGATTCCCTATGCTGGAGTCATGCAAATAATGGAAAATTCTCATCCAAAGTAGCGTATTCACTGATTACATAGCACATCCATGATCCTCCTATTCTCTTCTTCAAGAGACTAATCTCAATTTAGATGTTCCTTATTTATCTCTCAAAATCTATGTCTAGGTGTGACATCTCTCTTTCTCTCCATTCTAGCGACAATTTTCGTTTCTCTGCTATAAAAGTTTCTCAGTGTTGTTGTAATAGTAGTATTAGTACCACTATAACTAGCACTTTCCCGAAGAAACAGACCTTAATCCTAAAATTGATTCTTCTTTTCTTGAGGGTATCCATTTTTTGTAGTTTCTGTTACCTAAGTGACCTAACTAGGACTAGTATATTCTGTATAGCTAGCCTTTCTCATACTTAAGCAGAACAGAAATGAAGTTCATTTCTCTCATTCTCTTATATTCTATCCCATAATGACCACATTAATGCTTATTCATCTTCTTTTCCTTCAAGGTTTGGAGAAATGGAGCCCCAATATGTGTGCTTTGAAAAATCTCCCTCGGATAGAGATGTCCATGGCAACTTGGAAATACCAAGTCGGGCAGATTATGTGCTGGACCGAAATGGGGTCATTCGTGTAACTGACCGAGACAGAATCACATATGAATTCATAGCCTCAGTAAGGGCAGATCAGAGGCGTTCTCTGAGCTTTTGCACTGCGTCTTCAAATCGGTCAGTTGCTGAGGATTTATTGGTCAATGAATGGGAATGAATATGCGGTGCAGGCAACCCTAAAACTTTATGGACCATACATAGTGTGCGAAACTCAAACTCTGAAAAATTCTGCTATTGGGTGTCCATGGATATAAAAAATGAGGCCGCACTTTTGGTTTTCATGAATAAGCATATGGATGTGACCTAGTTTTAAGAGTTAATAGTCTTTTTTGTCTCTAAAGTCTATATTTTTTTTGTTAGTTTAGTACTTATTGTATCAATTTTATCAATTTGATCTCTAAAATATTTAATTCGTGTCAGTTTAGTTTCTACATACATGAATTATTAAATTTTTAATAGAATGATCACGTATCAGACATGTGAGACTGTCTAAAAAAATGACACGTGGTTACTTATGTCAAAAAACTTGACAAATTGTTTGATTATAGATTAAAATGACACGAATTGAATACTTTAAATATCAAATTGACAAAATTGATATAATGAAGACTAAACTGATAAAAAATACATATGTTTGGAATCAAAATTACTATTAACCCTATATTTAACTATTTAAGCCGATGACTAGTTGTTGTATATGTTTCTTGTGAAAAAGCTGAAAATCATATAAAATGTATGGATTGAAGTTCGAATTTGGGTTTTACGCAGTAAGTAAATTTTGCCTTATCTTAAAGTAATATGCATGGAACCATCACATCCGTAAAGGTCATCTATGGAGCTTTATATACAATGTATGTATATGAAGCAGGGGTTTGAAAATTGGCCGCTACGCGTTACATAACAGCAACAGAATGCTTTAATTTCGTTATGATCCGATATTACGGAAAGGATAAATTTCAGTCGTAATGGCTGTTACGGCTCCATAATGGACGTAATAGACGATATGGACAAACTCGGTCGCTTTAACCCGTTACAACTCGAAAATTGATTCGAGTATTAAACCCAAATTTTAGCCCCAAAAATTGATTTCATCATAAATCCAAATTCAACCAACTTCTCTCATCTTCCCTGTTTCACTCAAATACACGGTTTAGATCTAGAAAATCTTTTAAATAAAAGCCTAAAAATGCATCTGTACATCCAAATCTGGCTTCTTGAGGTAGTTTTCAAAACTGTGCTATCCTCTGCTCAAAAGACTTGAACTCGAACTGTGACTGTCTGATCGGTGATCAGATTTGTGCTCTCCTCTGCTCGGTGTGCTCGCTGCTTGCTTCGGATGATCGAAGACGAGTCGATCTCCTTTGCAGCGCTCCATTCAAGTTGCTCTCTTTTCTAGTGGGTAAACTCTAGCTATGGCTGTTAAACAAGTCAAACTTGAATATTTTTTAAAACTCATTTATGTGTAAAAAGTCAAATGAGCCAACTTGTTTATGTGTAAATTTAGCTCGATTTAGACTCGAATTCAGCTTGATTAACACCCTTAACTCTAGCCACCGCTTGCTTCTTTTTTGTTTTTGTTTTTTTTTGTTTTTAAGAATGTAAGAACAGTAGTGTTGTCTACTTGTCACTCCACTCCGGCCTTCGCATTTTTTTTTTTTAACTTTTTAAGGATGCAGTCATGTCTCTGTAGATATTATAATGGTGTGTTTGAGATATGTTTTGGGTCAAATAAAATATGTGTTTAATTAAATAATTTTAATAGTGTTTATTAATTATTTTAATGGAGTTTACATGAGTATCACAATTAAGGGTGTCAATTGTGTCATGTTCTTGTTCAGACCCATGAAAAAAATATATTTATTTATTGTGTTATGAGTATTAAATATTATTCTAGGCTATTTATTATGCGTATCTAATAATCGTGTCAATTTTATAATCACTTGTGTCGGGTTCGTATCCACGGATCAGAGTTGACACCCCTAATCATAATTAACTAATTTTAGAGTAGGCACTAATCATTTTAATGAATATTTTGTGGGTCCATAATTCATTAATTATTTTAAATAAAGATTGTGTGTCACTGTGTGTTTTACCATTCACTAATTTTATTTGGAGTAGATAGAACATACCAGTGGTATAATAAATAACTATAAATTAATCTTTTAATCCATTTAATATATTGATTTATTATTCCTACATGAAATATACTTTTTTGTGTGTGTGATAGAATTAAAAAATGCATCGACATAGCCCAAAATAAGGTTCACAAAAGCAATTCTGGTGATGATATCGATTGGAACTTTGCAACAATGACTACCAATAGACATGATGTAGTATGTATGTTTTGTAAAAAAATGATTAAAGGTGGTATTACACGAGTGAAAGAAAAATTGGTAAGAGTAAGAGGCAATGTAACACTGTGCCCAGAAGTACCACAAGAGGTCAGGAAACAGATGATGAAACATCTTCAAGAAAGTAAAGATAAGAAAAAAGATAAACAAAAGAGGAGGGCACAACTAGAATTGCATCTGAAAGAGACCGTGATTGGGTATCCAAGGTATGTGGACTTAGGTGATGATTCAGATTATGATCCTTAGATGGCGTTCGCGAGAACAAAAAGTGTGACACAATATCAATTTGAAAAAAGTCACAGACATAGAAGTGTACATGTGTCATAGTATAACATGAGATGTAGTTTCGGAGGTGTGGGTAGTTTTACAAGTAGAGATGTAGGTAAGTTAAGACGATCTCATTCAGTTCGTGAGCAAGATGTTGATGGCAGTGGTTGACATTGGATTAATTATGATACTCCTGAAGCTAGATTAAGGGAGATGGATCCTGATCTTCTGAGAAACAAAAATTCTAAGCAGCCAAAGACAAATTCAAATCACCAAAAGATTAGAAGGAAAATGTTAGGAGATATGTTTTCCAAATTCATGTTATATAACCATTTACCTTTTCATGTAGCAGACTCTCCCTAGACTCAACCAATGCTTGACATTGCTGCTGAAGTAGAAAAAGGAGTTAAAGGTCTTAATTGTTGTGAGGTGTCTGAGATACATTTGAATAAAAAAGTTAATGCAATGAAAGAGTGGATTAAGTCTTTCCGGCCTACATGAAAAGATAGGGGAGTTATTATCATGTGTGATGGATGGACTGGTCAAACATGAGATCATATCATCAACTTCCTGATATATTGTAATAAAGGTACAATTTTTCATTAGTTTGTTGATGCATCTAATATAGCTAGTAGGATTTCAGATTATTATTTTTGTTTGTTAGATATGATTGTTGAAAAGATTGGACAAGAATATGTTGTCTAGATAGTGACTGACAATGAAGCAGCCCTTTAGGCTACTGGAAAGTAGTTAATGGAGAAAAGACCATATTTGTATTGGACAACGTATGTAGCACATTTCAAAAAAAAATTCTGTTACAAAGGTCCTAGATGATGCAAAGTCTATTACAAGCTTCATTTATAAATATCCAAGGGAATACCATTTGATGAAAAAATTTACAAATAATAAAGAATTGTTACGCCCTTTAATTATCAGATTTGCCACAAATTTCATTGCACTTGAAAGCATTATTAGGCAGAAAGATAACCTAAAGGCTCTGTTCACTTCTGAGGATGATAAGGATACTAGATTTGAGAAGATTAAAACTGGTCCTCCTAGTGATGTGAAAATTTTGATTATGGGCAATGACTTTTGGAAGAGAGGTAATGAGGTTCTGAATGTTTCAGAGCCATTGCTTAGGGTGTTAAGGTTAGTAGATGGAGATGAGAAACCTACAATGAATTTTATATATGAAGCAATAGATCGAGCAAAGTTGGCTATTAAAAGAGATTCTCGATATTTGGTTGACTATTAGAAGATTATTTGTCGTCGGTATTCTGTTTAGTTACATCATGATTTGCATGATACTAGTAAGTATGAACTACAAAGTTATGCCTTTCATTACTTGTATGAAATTTACATGTTATGTGTGTCGATAAATAAGTAAACATAATGCACTAAAAATTAATATTTCTATATGAGAAGTTACTTCTTGAATCCACAATTCCAATAGACTACTACCAACTCTAGGGAGACGTTCAGAGAAACAATTGACGAAACGCAGAAAGTAATACAAAGATTGGAGCCGAACATTAAATGTCAGATTAAGACAATAAATCAGGTATGCAGTACTTGTTTACTTACAATTCTATTTATTATTTGATTGACATGTTTTCTAATACGCGTTCCTTCACAATTATAATGTATGTAGATATTTCTGTTTCAAGATAAAGCAGAAACATTTGGATCAAATATTGCGTAGGCAGTAGTTATCAAAACAAATCTTGGTAAGCTTAGTTACAATTTATAATATGTAGTCAATGTATATTTATTCATTTGTGAATTCATCAAAATTTATTTTATGTAGCTAGATAGTGGATTCTTTATGGCTCATGAGCTCCTGAGCTTTAAAGTATAGCAGTTAAGGTACTAAGTCAGACTACTTCAACTTCTGGTTGTGAGCGTAATTGGAGCATAGGTAGGCTTATTCACACCAAGACGAGAAACATGTTGAAATATGTTAAACTTCAAATGTTTGTTTTCATTCACTATAACATGAAATTGAAAATTAGGCATACTGTGCGAAAGAACCAGCAAAAGATTGGGAATAACTTTAATCCTATCAATTTAGATTACCTATTTCATAAAGACAATCCGCTGAATCCGTGGTTAGAAGAAAGGGAAGAACTATTGATGCCCTTGGATAAGGAAACCCGTTCTTGGAAAAATTCTTTTGGTGAAGATGATAATAATGAATACATACATCTTTCTGATTCACTTGATTACCAACGCTCTGATTCTAGTCTTGTGTCGACTGAAAGCAATAATGGTGGTGGTAGTGGCAATGATGGTGATGGTGATGGTGGTGGTGGTGGTGGTGATGATGTTGACGGGGGTCATCGGATTGCTAGTCTAAGTGAATTTTATAGTTAAAATTGTGAGGGTAGCCTTCTAGCTCATGGTGATACTAGTGGTCATTGTCATAATTCATCGTTTCGTGGGGTTCATGGACTTAGTGCAGTTAGAGTTGATCTAGAAGCTTATGGTCAACAATCACGACGAGAAAAAAAATCAAGCAAAAATACAAGAAATTGGTATAAATATGAAGATTCCTCGTCTAATGTTATGCAGAGTTTGAGTGATTTCACCCTTAGTGATTCATCATATAGTAGTGATAATGAAAACTACCACTCATCAGGCTATCCAACTGAAAATTATAGTCCCTACCCTTATAGTTACTCTCCTCAACACTACCTTCTACCTTTACCTCCCCAAGATAATTCTTTAAGGCTTTCAACCCTAACAATTACTTGAAATTGCATATATATGAAGAACAGCCACGACAAGATGGAGTTGAATTTAGAACATTTACTTATATGTTGCCCACGTGATGGAATGATAATAGTGAAAGTAATCAAGCTCAATCTCAATCTCAATGTTTTGATTATTTGCGTTGTTCTTTTTAGTGGTGAGATTGTTGAAAAGTAATGCTATTGTTTTTTTTTTTTATTGGATTGTACAATTCTAAAAATCATTTTGGTTATATCAATATGTTTCATTTAATAAATTGTTACATTTGTAATTATGCATTTCATTTGTTCTATTGTTGCTAATGAAAAGGTCACTGATGCATAATGACTTAAGAAATACTATTAATACTTATGATATTTTATTATTATGTTTATGATATAATAAAATAAACTAAATCACTAAACACCCATATTTGCACGATTTTAAGTTAAAACATGTAATATTCATGTTCTATGGGAGATTGTGAGATGAAAAAAAATCACGCATTCAATTTCCGTTACAGTTACGTAACGTCCGTTTTACTCCGTATCCGTTACACCGTTACCGTTATTCAGAACCATTATATGAAGGTTCACTCAAAAAAGTTCCAATTTGTCGCTGCATAAAATTTTGTGATTCGAAATCAAAAAATGAGGAATAACTTTTCATTTTTATGAATTAACATGTTTGACGGGAATGCCAGTGATCAGTTTCTGCATGAGTTTCTTTGGATCAAAACCCATCTGAATTAGCTTCTTCTTGAAATGGGTGTTCCAGAAATTCTTCATTTCATTGTCTGTGCGTCCTGGTAGGCGAGTTGCAATTGTAGACCACCTTGTTTGAAATGAAAATTGTGAAAATCGTTATACGGGGTGGCTCAACAGTATTTGGGGTCTAAAGTAACGACGGCCAATGTAATTTTTTTATTTTTTTAATAGTAATTTAATTTTTTAATTTAAAATCTATTATTTTTACTTTTTGATGAGATTCAAAATTGCTAATGATTTTTTATTCAAATTTTTCTAATATATATTTTTTTGATTAATAATATGAATTTTGATCTAAATATTTATAGCAATAAAATTAATTTCTTCATTAATATTTTCATATTCTTTTTATTTGTTTTATATGTTCTTTATCGAAATTCTGGTATTAGATGATTGATTTTATTATAAATAAATTTATTGTTATCTTTCTTTTGAATTATTTTACTATTATTTAAATTTTACTTATTTATCTATGCAACTTTTACTTAAATTTTTGTTATATTTTATTTGTTACGAATAAGAACTTTATCAAAATATTTTTTTAATGAAAATAAATGGTTTAATTGGTGTTTTGCATTCAAATGAGAAAAACTATAAGTTTAAGAGAAGGAAAGAATGTGTTTTGTTTGAATTTTTCTTTTATTAAAGAGAAATGCTCATTATACTTCTTTCAATAGGAGAAAGAGATGAATTTTATCAGCACTTTTTTTTAATCTTTTTTTGTTTTTTAATAAATGTGATTTTGTAAAGTGGTCTAGACTTTTGAGCCCAAATTTGAATTTTTTTTGTTGATTTACTTTTTTAAAAATTATTTTGTTAGGCTATATTGTAATAAATTTTATTTTTTAACTTATATTATATTATTGATCTTTAAATTTGGGCCATTTTTCATAGGTGGGGGGTACAAAGCCCACGTTTTATTTTTACACTGCAGGGTCGGCCGACACTATATATGGTTCGAAAAGGATCCTCAATATGAAGGAGAGAGAGATGCGGGAGGGTTCTGCAGCTTCCATGGCCATGTTCTTGGATATGTTTGATAAGTCTTTGTCTTCTTCAAAAGTACAAGGCCCTTTCGTGAAGGTAGGACAATTATGAGACTTTGGGAATATGGAGTGGGGGCAGTGGCGGAGCCACATGAGGATCAGGTAGGCACGGACTCATCCTGTTTTTTTTTTTAAATATTATTTAGGAATATTTAAAATTAGGATTAATTTTAATTTATATCCTGAAAGACCATTGAAATCTCAATTTGTACCTTTAAAGTTTAAAAATATTAATTTATACTCCGAAAGATAAAAATTCGTATCAATGTGCACTCGAGACTAACTTCATCCAATTTTGTGTTCAAAAAATTTGGACTAATTATAAATTATACCCTCAAAGTTTAAATATTGCATATTTATGATCCAAAAATAATTTCATCTATTCATACTCGTTAAATAGCTTTCCATTATATTATATCATAACATTTTCGTGTCGTATTTAAGTCAATAAAAAAAATATTTTAAAAACTTCAAAAAAAAATTACAAAATACCTTTTTTTAACCTACAATACTAGTTAAATAACTATTTTCTATCTATAGTTACATACAAATCTTTGATTGTCCGATCAAATTAAAGTTAAATACGATAACACAATTGTAGATAGAAAATAGTTATTTAATGAGTGTTATAGGCAAAAAAATATATATTTTTTAATTTAAAAAAAATATTAAATGGTATTTTATGAATTGTTGTAAATATGAAATATATGACACAACGCAATTGACTCGACACGAAAATATTTTTTTTGTTTAAAATATTTTTTTATTAATTAGAACACAACACAAAAATGTTATGATATGATACAATTGAGAGCTATTTAATAAGCATTAATGAATGAAATTGTTTTTGAATCATAAATGTGAAATATTTAAACTTGAGGGGTGAAATTCATAATTAATCCAAACTTTTTAACTGCAAAATAGATGACAATTAATCATAGGTGTGTATTGATAAGTATTTATATCTTTCAGGGCGTAAATTAATATTTTTAAATTTTCAAGGTGCAAATTGAGATTCAAATAATCTTTTCGGATGTAAGTTGAGATTAGCTCTTAAAATTATTTTAAATATATTTAAGTGTTTCTATTCTATTATTTTTTATTCTATAAATAGTATAGCCACATAACTAAATAGGGTTAATTGCACTAGAGGTTTCTAAAGTATGGGGCTTGTTTTATTTTGATCCTTAATATTTCAATTGTATCATTTTGGTCCTTAGAGTATTGAATATGTTTCTTATTATAAACTTATCACATGATACCTAAATATGAGTAAAAAAATAATTTAAATAATTCTTGATCAAAATTCTTCAAATTTTAGTTAAAGAGCTACACAAATTATATAGTTTTGATCATGAGATATCTAAATTTTGGTTAAATTCTATTCATATTACATATTTTGGTCAACAACAACCCAAATTTTGGTCAAGGCTACCCAAATTATTTTTTGTCCATGTACTATGTGAGAAGTTTATGACAAAAAAATTGTTAGCAATTTAAATTGTGTATGTTTGAGAGATTATATATAAACATATTCAATATCTTAGGGCCTAAAATGATTCAATTGAAATATTGAAGACTAAAATGAGACAAACCTAATCTTTTGAGGACCTCTGGTGCAATTAACCCAACTAAATAATTATGAACTTTTAGACACACTTTGAACACTTCTAAATATGTTTAAATATTTTTTTTTAAGATTTCTGAGTGAATTGCTAACCCTGGACAGAATTTCTGACTCCACCACCAGGGACGGTTTTCATTTGATTCTGGAGATTAAGGGCAAAAACAATAATATATTTTTCAAAAGGGCATTTGCTTTATCAGTCCAATTTTAACTTGGACAGCAAGATTAAGGACCACTTCAATTTCTGGATATGTTTGTAATTAAATGTAGTTCACTTGGCAAACCCATTTATCAATGTTTAATGCCATGTTTATCAAAAAATTTTACTAAAAAATATTTTTATCAAATGAGTTGACAACTCTACATTCAATCAAAAATATTTTGATCAATATTTGGTGGGCCTTGCCAATGGGAGCAATCACAAGATGAAGATTGACATAAAGGTAGTTTATGTATTATTGAAATAATCTAAGATAAGATCAACATCTTTTAACTTGTTTATGAATGGCAAGGGGGTGTCAGTGAAATAAACATATAAACTAGGAGGCAGTGTAGTGATAATTTTAAAAAGTAAGGAGTATCATTAAAATTACGTCTATCTACCAGGGTGTGGATAAAGTTTATCCTAAATTTAAATATGCAGGTTCATTGAGACAGCAGGAGTACTACTACTTGTCTTCAAAGCCAAATGGTTTCTGGAATGGGTTCTTCATTGAATGCTACAGAAACCCTATTTTTCTTAGGAAGAATGAGATTTAAGCACTCGTATGTAACAACCATTAAAAAAAATAGTGCAGAAAAAGAAACGAATAAAAACTTACATTGGAGTATTCTGATTTCTGAGAGGAATATTTATTTTCCAATCCACAAACAATCCAGCAGTAGATGTTGCTACGTGCTTATGTGGATCCAAAGCTCTAGTCGGATAAAACGCCCTTTGTCTTTTAGTTTAAAGACCGGCTACAAAACAACATTTGTCAGCCATCAAGACTTCGCATCTTCTCTCTCTCCCTTTCTCACTCTTCTCTCTCTAGCCATTTGAATCCTTCTTTTCCTTAGCTACTCGACTAAATCTCAGTTCAGGAGTTCCCTCTCTAGCTCCCCAAAATTCTGTCCGCGTGTGAAGTCTCTATCGCTAACTTTTTTTTTTTTTATAAATTTAAATTTTTTTTTGGGAGGGAGAGGAAGAGAGAGAGGGAGAGAGGGAAAAGACTTGAACTTTTGAGATCAAGAAAATAAAGTGTTCACAAGATAAAGAGTACTATAATATAATGATATATAACTAACTAGGACCAGTATATTCCCTTTAGTTAGTCTTTCTCACTTCTCATACTCAAACAAAACAGAAATGAAGTCTGTTCCTCTCACTCTCTTATATTCTATTCCGCAATGACAACATTGATACTAATTAATCCATCTTCTTTTCTTCAGGGTTTGGAAAAATGGAGCCTGCATATTTGTGCTTTGAAAAACGGCTCTCAAATAGGGATGTCCATGGCAACCTGGAAATACCCAACTGGGCAGATTATTTGCCAGACGGAAATGAGGTCATGCGTGTAACTGACAGAGACGGAATCACATATGAATTCATAGCCTCAGTAAGGGCAGATGAGAGGCGTTCTCTGACGCACGACTGGCGTGCTTTTGCATTTGCAAAGGGTCTTCGAACCGGTGAGTTGCTAAGCGTTTATCGGTTAGGAAATGACAATGAATATGCCGTGCAGGTTGGCCTGGAAATTCATGGAAAGTTCATTGTCTGGGAAACTTTGTAAAGGTTCCACTGTGTAAAATTCTGTGGTTGGATGGTGAATGGATATCAAAAAATCAGGCCTTCATGAATAAACATATGGGTGTGATCAGTGATGTAGATTTAGGTTTAGTGCCGGCAACTAGTGTCTGTATATATTTCTTTTGAAAATGATGAATAAGATCAAATGTTTGCCATATCTTCAAGCAGTATGGAACCATCACATCCCCCAAGGTCTTTACAAGAAAATGATTAGTATAACTACCAACAAAAAATTATATATGGAGCCTCTTATCTATATACTGTGTATATATATGAAGGTTCACACTAAAATTTCCAGTTATCCACTGCATCTCTCTTCTCTCTCTCTCTCTACCAGCCCCTGAACCCACAACCTTGGGGTCAGAATTTTGGATCCACAGTTATCCACTGCATCTCTCTTCCAGATATCCACTGCATAAAATTTTATGATTGGATATAAAAAATGACGAAAAAATTTTCATTTTTATGAATACACAGGTTTGATGGAAATGCCGGCGATTAGTTCGTGCATGAGTTCCTTTGGATCCTCAATATGAGTGAGAGAGAGAGAGAGAGAGAGAGAGAGGGAGGGAGATGCATTTCCGTGGTTAAGCTATAGATACCCTCAAGTTTAGGGAGGGCTCTCCAGCTTCCATGGCCATGCTCTTGGATATGTTTGATGAGTTTTTGGTCTTCTTCTGAAGTCTAAGGACCTTTCTAATTCTAAGTTTCTTGTTTCATTGATTTAACTTTTTCGAAATCTATCAATGGAATGAAATGAACATTCATTAAGGTGTGGACAGGTACTTTACTGAATTATTTATCTTCAGCACCGAAAGAATGTATAACAAGATTAGGTAAGCTAAACTAGTCTAATAATGACTTGAAGAACAGTGATCATATCATTTTTCTATAGAATTTGATAATCCAGAAAATGGAAGTTCTCACAGCCTTGACACTTCACAGTCCAGTCAGCTAGAAAAGTCCACAGGCTGGTCTTTTGTCACCACTATTTTTTTTTTCCTTCTGATGTTTGCTTTTAAGCTTGAAGGATTGGCAATCTAAGTTAACTCTTAGGTTCTAATTTTTTAAAAGAGGAATGTTATTAAAATTTAAAAAATTGATCTAATTTATTAACTTATGAGGCAATAATAGAGTCTTTATAAAAAAAATTTAATAGTTATAGTCACAATAATTCTTTTAGATTGTGTCACCATCACATTTTAGGTCAATAAGCTAGGTCAACTTTTTATCTAATAGATCCATTCAAAGTCACTAAAACTAAAACCAATCCCTAACTCTTTGTCAATTTTGTGTTGGATTTATGGATGGTGTGCACAATTGTTTGACCCATAGGCCAACTAGCCAAGCTAAAATAGACAATATTCAAAGTTTGAACAATGTATTTTTCAGACCTTTGTACGGTGCTTTTGTTAAATATTCCAGAAAAAGTTGCATAGCCCTGAAATGTTTCATGCTTCAAGATTTCATTGTTTGAAATGGAATGTACACTAACGTGAAGAACGATGGCTTTCATTTCCCTTTTTTGCTTGAGCTATATATAATGACCATGAAGCACAGATATTTCAATCAGATTGACGTTTTCATATTTCATATGTATTAGATATCGATACTTATTGGATATGCACGAATATGTATGGGATATGTTCTGTATGTGTCTAATAATTGATAAAATATTTATTATTTTTTGAATACTTGCTCCACACCCATCTCGAATACGTGTATCCCCAAGTTGGAAACATTTACCTTATACTTCTGTTTAGAAATCACGAATCTTGGCAATGTAAAAATCATGAATCATATAAATGAGAATTTTTTGTTCCAATAGGTTCATTTGGACGTGCAGCACATATCTCTACAATTCTTTACGATTTGTTTGATTTGAATAATGAATTTTTTATAACTTATGTCAAAGCCAAGCCTTTTATCAATTAAATGATAAGTAAAAGTTGAGCACTCTTAAAGACACAAGTTCAGCTTCAAAATTACATAGAACATTAGATTTAAAAGACTGTTAAATAGTCCCAATGTCAGTAAAATAATTTTTTTTTAGTTTGAGATTTATTTTATCTCTTAATCCCTCACATATATGTACATATATGTGTGTGTTCATGTGTGAGTATATATATATATATATATATATATAGATCCGTATTTTATTCATATACATATACGTGTATCTTACTTGTATTTATATTCTATTTTTAAAAGTTTTATCATATTATCGTATCAATATGGTGTTGTATTCATATTAGTATCCAAAATTACTAATGTAATGATCACATGTCTTGCAGGCAGCTTTCAGCACACCCTAGTCTAGTCAGCTATAAACGGGTCTTTTGTCATCATTCTTTTTTCAGTAATGTTTGCTTTTTAAGTTTGAAGGATTGTGATTAATCCATTCTTCACCATTTAATTTTTTAAAATGATGAACTTTCTCTGAGATCATACTTAGGAGGAACAACAAATATTTTCCACGACATTTAACACTATAAGCTTTGGTGGTTTAATGGAGCTTTTTTTTTCTTTTAATGTTTTGCAGAGGACTTCTTTTTTCTGTGATGTGTCTTGCTGATGGAAAGTTGGAAGATTCAAACTTTTACATGTCTTTATATATCCCCCAACACTGGCCTGGAGATATAATGCTCTCTATTATTGTGATGGCCAATGACTTAGGTATGTTATTTAGACATAAAAATATGAACTAATTTATCAACGTGATAATGTGTGAAGTGATATGGTTCAAATAAAGAGATCTAACAATTACAACTGCGATAATATTATTTGATTATGTCATTGTAATTTTGTTAAGTAAGTGAATTAAGTCAAACTTTTTAGTATAAAAAGCAACTCATTGCTTACTGGATAAGCAGCTCATTTTGGTTCTGGTGATAAATCTGTCAGGTGTTATGCGTGCGTCTGTGTGGCATCTCACACCTGTCCTGTACTATGGTTATTATGATTACACTTCCTATTGAACAGAATGTGTTTTCTCTCTATGATTGGTTGTTTTGTGCTGTTGAACATCAATTCAAAGTTACAATAAGTGGGAATTCTGTCCCCCCGCCCCCACCCCCACCCCCACCCCCTCCTCCCAAAACAAAGAGGAACAGGATGCATGTCCTGAGGTCATTGGGAGGATGGTCTTTATCAATGACAGCTTACCAAGGTCAAAGCTCAATATCTTTGCATAGTTTGAAATGTATCATATTGCACAATTTCAATGCTAGAAGGGGCATCATATATCGTAAAAAAATTCACCACCCCCAAACTTTCTTTCACTTTCACAATTGCTCCCTAAAGACTTGTTCAAAAAAAATTTCTCTGGACTATTTCTACATGTGTTCATTGAGTTGGTCCCATGAAATACCATTTTTCAGATAAAGGCACAGCAAATTTGCGGCATGAAGAATGCCGCCACAAATAGTATTTGCGATGATAGATATATTTTTTGCGATGGCAAAATGCCATCTTTAATTTATTTTTATTTTTTTGTAGTGAGAGACACTGTACTCTATTGGTCCCATGGTTATAATGCCTCCTTTTGCATTAAATTGAACGTGGTTATGGATCCTCAGAGATCAAAGAGATCCATAGTTTCTAAATAGGGTAAGCCACAAGTCCTGTTCATTCTTTAGAAAAGGCAAGCTCTTCTCTTTCTATACCCAGGTGACAAGGAAAACCATCATGGGACATTTCCTCTTATGAATATACAAGTGTAAACCAAGAAAACTTGTAATAGCATCAGATAAAAAAAAATTGTAAATATTCAGTATTTCATGGATATTAAATAAATAATAAATTTATTGATCTAACGTTCTATATTAATTTAGTAGAAAAAGGTCAATAAACTATTAATATGTGTGGTAGCGTTGCATTGTTGTAGATATTACAGTACAAAGGATGTTTGTACTTATAAAATCAAAGAATCAGGTAAATTTCACTGACACCTCCTCGATTTAAGTTATACACCCCCTCTAATTTTTTAAATATCATTGCATATCTCTGTCAGTTTTTGTCAGTTAACAGACTTAACAGAGAAAGTAATTTTCTTAATTACCCTTATTAGAATTTTCATTTTACAAGAATGTTATTCGATTTTACCCTTATATTTTAATTTTGTTTTTTTGTCTTCTCCCATGTTATGACCAAACCTAACCTAACCATGGTCACAAACCTTTTTTTACCGGAGGAGTTTAAAGGTTTATTTGCTACCACAAATACTATTTGGGATTGTTGTTATCACCACAAAAATATTTTGAAGCTTCATTTATTATGATGGGCGTACTACAACCACAAAGAAATTGTCTAAAAAAGCCAAAAGGAACCAATTTATCCAATGACATTCTACATGGTGGTGATAATGGTGTTCTTTCAATTGGGTAACGTTTTTCAATACTATATCCAAAGTCACTCTCATAGGTAACTTCCTTTCATAAAAGAAGGCAAACAATGAAATCTAAATTGGTCACTTTTTTCATTAGTTTGTTATCTCATTCATTTGATGGGAACAACAGAGTAATGTTTGACAATTAAAAACAAAACCAAAGAAAAAGAGGAATTCTATATCCAAATTCACTCTCACGGAAATAGCCTGGATTTTGTGATTTGATTTCAAAAAACACTGTAGATTCGTCTTTATTCGTATTTTGAAAAATTTAAGAAGTGAGATCAGAGGGAGTATGAGTGTCTTTATGACTTTATGAATCAAATCTAAGATTCAACTAAGGTTTTACAACAGAATTAAATATACACGGTGTCACAATATTGTTTGCTTTTCTACTATTCAATCTCTGCGTTTCTTGTTCGCTTGTCAATGTTGATACGTTCCTTGGTTGCCATGGTGTAACAGTGGTCAGTGCGGCTATTTGGGTTAGAGGTGCAATTTGGGCGGGCCAATTCAAATTCAACCCGAGTCCAATTCGAAAAAAATAGGGTTAGAGTTGAAATTTTTAATACTTGGGTTGAGTTTGGGTAAAAAAACTCCAAGCCAAATTAAATTCGGGCAATCCTTGGGTTGATGCCTCGGGTTGTCGGGTTCAATCCGAATATTAAAATCAGGTTGAACCCAAATATACATAAAAATATAAATATATTTAACTAGAGTTAAATTTTTCTTCACTCTTCAAAGTCCAAACTTTCACTTCACTTCAAGTCTTTACCCATGCACCCCCATCACTCTTAAATCCCTCTCTCACTCGTCACTCGTCTATCATTTGGTCTCAGACTCTCTCTCTCAGTCGGCACTCCTCCCTCTTTTATCAACCCGAATTAAGTAACTCGAGCCCAGTCCGATTTTTAACTTGAAAATAACTCGAATTAAGTAACTCGAATTCAACCCGAGCCCGCCCGAATTACACTCGGACAGTGCTCGAGTTGTGTACCTCGAGTTGAGGTAAGTTTAGGGTTGAAAATTATATACTTAGAGTTGGGTTAAGGTTGACCTCTCAACCCGTCCAACCAGCAGAGTTGCACCCCTAATTTGGGTTGGATTTGGTTTGCTACAACCACCAGATGATCTCCAATTTTAGGCTATTAAAGAACCGCACCCTATAACTATATTAAGACAGCCCAATGGGTAATATTTTTTTGTACGTTGACTTAGAGAGCCCAACTAATGTTTCATTTAAAGGCCATATAGGTCATAAAACACATTCACTTTAAAATATATTTTAATCTAGGTCAATGGACCAAAAAGTCTTCAACCCCGGTCAATCAACCATATTTTTAAACCGAAATCCAATGTATATGTTAAATATTTCTTATAAATTATAGGTGCAACTCGGGTGAGTTTAGCGGATTGAGAGATCAACCCTAATACAACCTTATGTATATAATATTCAACTCTAACTCTAATCCAACCTCTACCTCAATTCGAAGTACTCAACACAAGTACTGCCCACATTGAATTTAGACGGGCTCAGATCGAATTTGGGATTCAGGCTGATTTTGGGTTACAAATCGGGTTGAGTTTGTTAAAACCCGAAATTAGCCTATTTTTTTAAACCATTACATCCAACACACCACAAGAAAACATGACTACCACACAACCATTACCATAGCCACTACCGCAACAACACACCATACAAAATCTGAGAGATCTAAGACTTAGAGGCGCAATTCTAACGAAAGTCTTCGCTAAAAGGAGCAGATCTGATGAAAGTCTTCGCTGAGAGGCGTAGATCTAAGAGATCAAGAGTGAAAGTTAGAGTGAGGCGCAGATAAGGGTTTTCGCTTATCAGTCTATCATTGATGGTGATTGAATGTTTGAGAAAGGGAGACAAGACAGGGAGGCGTCTAAAAAAAAAACGTCTAAGAGAGGGTGTCGTTAGAGAGATAGGGAGGCATCTGAGAGAACGAGAGAGAGGCAGTGAACAAGAGAGAGGCAAAAGGTGGAGGTGCTGAGGTGCATGAAGGATTGAGATTTGGCAACCCTACTTGTCTTATGTGCTTTATATGTATATATTTTTTATTAATTTATTGGGTTCAGGTTGAACTCAATAATCTGAGTGTTGTCCGAATTCAATTCGGGTATGAGTTTTTGAACTGAGGCCCAATCCAAAATTTTAAAATTTCAATCCAAATCTTATTTTTTTTTTATTGAATTAGAGTTGACTCACTCAAATTACGCCCCTATTATACATTAAGTTTTTGGCACAACTAATTTTATTTAAAGACCCAATGGTCTTAAGCCGAGTCAATGGACCTACAAAAACTTAATGCGGCACATAATTTGATTTGACAAAAAAATATACAGCATATACTTCTATTTTGTTCAATGG
Source organism: Ilex paraguariensis (assembly GCA_963454935.2). Classification (NCBI taxonomy): domain Eukaryota; kingdom Viridiplantae; phylum Streptophyta; class Magnoliopsida; order Aquifoliales; family Aquifoliaceae; genus Ilex; species Ilex paraguariensis. The sequence goes on from CAUOFW020001701.1 coordinate 56,183, forward strand.
ATAAAGTTTTTAACCCTCTTAACGGACAAAACCACACCATTGAAATGAAAGAGTGTGTGAATTGATGAGATCATGTTTGAGTGTTAGAATAATATTCAATTATTAAATCAATGATTGGAATGCTCTATTTGCTCTTATAATAAATAGAACGGGTACATGATTGCCAGTAATAGAACACAGATGGCTTTAAACTTGATTTTGACAATCGACAAATACATTTATTGACAAATATTGTTTGACCAAGTGATACAATATCATTATTACGATATTTTGGTAATTCAAATCCGATTCAAAATCTTACATGATGAATTTTTTGGTTTATGATTTTATAATCATATTATTATGTGAAATAGAGATCATATGCCTAGGTTGACATATACATAAAATCTTAATATCATAACTCTTGAGTACTTAAATATTCTTATACATAGAGCTTGTTTGGTTGCCTATTGTAAAAGAATGTATTATATTAGGTAATACAAGCTAATTTCGTACAAGTGGATAAAGTACAAGATTAAATATGTGATAAAAATATTACGTATTACAATCCAGTATTTGGTAAGACAGTGAATTAAGAGTATGATAGTAAAATAACAATTACATATTGACTAAAAAATCATCAATCGTATCTAGTTATTAATATTGTTGTTTATCTGTTAGGTAAAATAGTAAATTTATAACCTAATACGCTTGAATTGGACTGTAATACCACCTCTTCAGGTGGTATTATAATCGGCTCAATAGTATGGATATAATGTATTATTTTAATATGTATTTGAAATAAGACTATATATAATACATAGTATTTTTTGTAACCAAATGTAATATAAGATTGGATTAGAGAGTCTTAATCTGTTATGACTCTGTTATCTACCATTTAATACTGCAATCAAACGACCTCATAATGTACATACATGCATTCAAAATTTAATTAGCTTCACTAAATTTTGATCCCAGCATGTCATCGCACAATGAACTTAGCCATTCAAAATTTTAATCACCCCATAATGACATTATAAGACGAAGTGCAGTATAACACAAGAAAGTTCATCATGATTGTGGTTTGATGAGGGGCTTGTCTAGTTGTGACTGGAATGACTAAGGCTCCTAGCGGATAAGTGTTCTCCCCTGAGAATCCTATCAGAGGGGTAGTTGTATGCACCAATTTTTTCTTGCCTATGTTTATGTAACACCCCCCCCACTACCCAGCAAGATATTGTCCTCTTTGGCACAGGGTCACGGAGCACCGTTCTCCTCCCCTTGCCCTCAAGGGTATCTTGCTGGGTAGTGGGGGGGTGTTACAAATGGTATCAGAGCCGACCCCTTGGCGGTGCCGAGTGTGGGGCCCTGCACGGGTCAGCGTGTAGGAGGGAGGAGAACGGTAGTCCGTGACCTAGCTACACGGGGACGTGCAGCCCTGAGGGGGGTGGATTGTGAGATCCTGGTATCCCACATCGGTTACGGAAGGGGGAGTTGCTGGGCTTATAAGTAAGCCTTCAGCCCTTACCTTGCAAGAGGCCTTTTCCCAGGGAACCCCTGGGAGGAACAAACCCTTGAGGGCAGGGGAGGAGAACGGTGTTCCGTGACCCTGTGCCAAAGAGGACAATATCTTGCTGGGTAGTGGGGGGGGTGTTAAAAATGGTATCAGAGCCGACCCCTTGGCGGTGCCGAGTGTGGGGCCCTGCACGGGTCAGCGTGTAGGAGGGAGGAGAACGGTAGCCCGTGACCTAGCTACACGGGGACGTGCAGCCCTGAGGGGGGTGGATTGTGAGATCCTGGTATCCCACATCGGTTACGGAAGGGGGAGTTGCTGGGCTTATAAGTAAGTCTTCAGCCCTTACCTTGCAAGAGGCCTTTTCCCAGGGAACCCCTGGGAGGAACAAACCCTTGAGGGCAAGGGGAGGAGAACGGTGCTCCGTGACCCTGTGCCAAAGAGGACAATATCTTGCTGGGTAGTGGGGGGGGGGGGGTGTTACACTTCTAAATCTATGCTCCAATGCATATAATTTAACAACGCTAAACCAAAATTAACTTTTTTGCAACCTCTCTCCCAACTACTTTTGCTTCTTCTTTTTATAGGCTAATGATGGTGTCCTTATAAAAAACAATGATGGTCTCTGTACGATTTGCGAATCAAAAAGGAAGAATCGATGAATGATAGAAAGACAATTTCCTTTTTTTTTTTTTCTAGGTAGGAAAAAGATGCAAAAGTTGTCCATTCAAAAGCAGGAAATGAATTGCTAGAGGAGTTGCAACTATGTTACTATGTTGATGTTTCGTTCATGGTCATGCATAGTTAGAAAAATACTTGTGGAACCTGCAAAAAATACTCAAATTCTTTACCCTTTTTGTTGGGCAATCCCAATTTCATATATGAGAAACAAATTTAGTAGAAATCAAGCATATATAAGCAATGTGTTAAAAATCAAGCAATATATATAGGGGCATCACCAACCAATTTAGTAGAAACTATTTCATGAGGAGTGCGTTAGAGCAATATGAGCAAACAATCGTCAAGCAAGGATATATAGTTATTAGTAGATTGTCTATCACTGTCAATAGATTTCTTTACAAAAGAAGTTATACATTCTATGTGGGTTCCCTTCCCTATGGTCTCTATTTCTATGACTTATTCTTCTCTTTTCCTCCACAAACAGTCGAGGAAGTAAACATTACTTCGACACACCTACACAACATTCACAAACAACTACCACAACCATCATAATATCACACCAAAAAATTGGGAGGAAAAAGACATCACTTTATTTATCATGAAGCAAACATTTGAATAAACACAGTGCATTCTAGAGACTTGCAAGCACGTATATAGTTGGTCAATTGGGTTCATGATTAAGAAATGGTAATATGAATTTGGGATCAAAAAAGTAAAACTCAAGGGTATTGCTGGAAACAAATTTGTATCCCAACGTAGCATCAATAAAAATGATAAGCAAGATTAAGCTAAGAAAAGCAAAAACCCCATTGCATCATTCAAATTAACTAAGAAATTTATGATTTCAAAACACAATAAGAAATTTAGCTAGCCTAATAAACTCAAAAGCTAAATGAAAAATAACGAAAATGGAATAAAGAAAGTCAACCTTTTTGAAGCCTTTGTAAAAATATAAGAGGTCTACGAACATACTTTTAGAAAATTTTATGAATTAATTTTGGACAATAGAAGTGCACCAAGAAATTTTAGGCAATCTATATTGCATCATGATTCCCAATCTTTGATTTTATATTTTGATGCAAAACCTCCTGGGATTTTGACATCCATTTTTAAATGTGAACTTTGGGTTACTTGCTCTTCACTAATCAATAGTTTTTTGCTGATTGAATATGTAATCACTGAAGTGATTACCAAGTAAATATTATAATGCCACCTTAAGATGACATTTTCAATCAGATTAATATTTTCATTAGATTAATTGTGGCTTGGTATGCCATGGCTTGGTAGGCCTTGGTTTCATTAAACAAACACCTTCTCTTCATGTATAGAAAAAGCATAATTGAAAACTTAACTAAAAATTTCAAGGAAAAAATCATCTCATTAACCCAACCTTAACTTCTAATGCTTCCAGCATTCTTTTTAAAGAACATATATTAGCTTTCATGAAGATAGTACCATCTAGTGGCTTCATACTAAAAACACAAAGAAAATAAATCCCCAAATGCTTTAAGAGCTTCCTCACCAACATAGGCCTCGACTTCCCTCCACTCTAGGAAGTATCGTACTTTAGAGACACTATCATAGACCTTAACAGCGTACGTCGAAGCCTCCCCTTTGCGTCTTACCCTCCAAAATTGCCAAAAACATCCACCACCAAGTAAAAGCTTCATTAACACAAATTCATCATTATGATTAATCCCATGTACCTTTATATATTGCAAAACCCATCACCAATTGCTTGTGCATTTCATTAAGAAAAATAGTATCTGCAAAAGTCCAAAAGATGTTTAACATTTAAACTCTTTGAAAAATATAATGAAATTGCTCTCATCAAATTTGAATTTTCTATGTTATCTTTTGATTAGCATTTGAGGAGGGGTGCAACTCTATTAAGCTCTTTTGAAAAGCAAACCTTGGAGAGAAACCCAAACCTATCCATAGAATTATATTTACAACAATAATAAAAACATGTACATGTGCATTAACAAACGACCCAAAAAAAATTGTACCCATATGGATGCATTTCTTGTGAACCAAGTCCTAAAAAAAAATTCGACTTCTCTTGTTTTGAGAGATGGTTGACTATTTGTATACTCCACCACTTGTTTAAGATTCTGAAAATGATTTCACCTCTTACTCAATTAAGTTCTATAACTCTTTCACAGTCAAAAACCATATAAAACAACCAAAATCACTCCTACTTAATTAAATAGGAAAAAAAATAAAAACACACGAATCCGCAAAAACTTCAAATTGACTAACATGAAAAATTTGAGATTCTGGGACACACTAACCATTCACCATTTCTTTCCTTGGACATTAACTACGAATCAATCAATGGAGCCCATCTAAAGAAATTCATAGCAACTTATAGCAATAAATTTAATGTCGAATGTAAACCATATCAAGAACCTCCTCCATAACTTGAGAGCTAGTTTAGGGGTTGCAATGGTGATGGTTGGTTAGAGAGACAATATTTTTCAAGAGGAAATCTCACAATGATTGACAAAATAAAGTTCTAGCATCAGTACACACACTACCACATCAAACCAATCAGGTCAAAAATCTAAAAATCAAATCTCCACAAAACATGTCTCTATAACTCCAGCAACAAAAAAGGAAAATTCAATCACCACCTTCACCAACCTCATAATGACACTTAAAGAACCAAAAAATCATCAATTGGCCCACAACTCATCTCTATTTCAAAATTATCTGCAAACAATATGGTAAGTAATTCATTAAAAATACATGGTGCATCTTTAATTGGTTTTTCTTTTGAATACCTTCAAAGAGTGAAACAATTTCTTAGAAGCATTCAATATCATTTGATTCCGCCGCGAAGTTGCAATTTTCGTTTTCAAGAAAAGCTACACCAGCTGGGAACACAAAATGACATAATTAAGGACATTAATCAAAGGAATTCGAGATACTTTAACAATGTCAAAATCACCATGTCGAATTGAAAGCATTATATTGAAGGTTGCAATACTTTTTAGTTTGAATGTTGGAATACTTTTTACTAAAAAGGTTGGAGTAATTTTTTTTTTTTTACAAAATTATACATAGTTTGAAAGTTAGACGAAGATTATTGTAATTCCCTTTTGTTTTCCATATATTTTGAAAGCTAAATTAGCAAAGGAGCTTGTGCATAAGAAACAATACATGTATTGCTTGGACTGAGTGCATCTTCGCGTATAATTTCTGCCCCAAATATAAAACATGAAACTAACCGGGTAAGATGGAAAAATTATGATTAGTTGCCTAAAATTAAAAATAGCAAAAATATGCAAACTAATTCAGGATTTGTATTGACATTGTTTGGACATCAATAACCAAAAATCTTCTGCCCATCTCTGGAGGTCTTTGACAATTGGAATGTACTCTATTGGAATTACCAACTAATACCTATTATGTAAAAATTTGGTGAGGAAAAATTATTTTTTATCATTTCTGTATTACAAAGGTATTTATATACAAACTACATACAATTGGCTTCCCATGTCTTGCCTTAGACAAAGCCTTTGAGGCTGCCTTAATCAAAGAAAATCATACAATTGGTTTCTCATAATAGGAGATTCTGTAGCTGTTCACAGACACAATAACGGAAACATCCTAACACTCCCCCTCAAGTTGGATTATGAAGGCAATGAACTCCCAACTTGCTAAGTAGACGAAGAAATTGGGCTTTTCCAAGGGGTTTGGTGAAGAGATCAGCCAACTTCTGGTTAGTAGGAAGATAACAAGTACAAAGAAGACCGGATTGGATTTTATCTCGAACAAAATGACAATCAATCTCTATGTGTTTAGTTCATTCATGAAAAAAGGGATTAGTGGCAAAATAGAGAGCCGCTTCATTGTCACAAAACAATGTTGCAGGACACGAGTGTGGAACTCCCAAATCATGTAGGAGATAAAGAAGCCATGTAAGTTCAGAACTGGCAGTGGCAAGAACACGATATTCTGTTTCAACCGAAGAACGAGACACTGTGTGTTGTTTCTTTGTTTTCCATGAAATAGGAGAATTACCCAACAAAGTGCAATATCCTGTGATAGATCGTCTAGTCACAGGACAACTGGCCCAATCAAAATCACAAAAAACTTTCAATTGAAGTGTGCTTGTTGAGGATAGAAGAAGTCCTTGGACTGGAGAACCTTTGAGATAATGAAGAACACGCATGGTAGCGGCGAGATGAGGTTTGTGTGGCTATTGCATGAACTGACTAAGGACATGAACTGAATAAACAATATTAGGTCGTGTGATCGTAAGGTAAATCAAGCGACCAATGAGGCGACAGTATAGAGTTGGATCATTAAGAAGTTCTCCAGTTTCAGAACTTAATTTGAGATTTTGTTCCATGGGAAAAGGAGGGGGACAAGCACCGAGAAGACCCATGTCATCTAGTATTTCAAGTGTGTACTTCTGTTGAGAGATACTAATACCTTCTGATGAGTGAACAACCTCGATGCCCAAGAAAAAACTTAAGAGGGCCAAGATCTTTGATGTGGAATTGGCGATGTAGAAATTCTTGTAAAGCAACAATATTAGGTGGATGATTACCAGTGACAATGATATCATCGACATAGACAAGGATTGCTGTAAAAGAAGAGCCATGCGAATGAGTGAATAAAGAATAATCAGCTTTGGACTGCTTATATCTAGCATCGTGCACTGCAGTAGAGAACTTAGAAAACCAATTACGAGATGCTTGCTTAAGACCATACAATGAATTTTGTAGACGCAAACAATATTCTCCCCCTTCCGAGGATATCCGGGCAGTAAAGTCATATAGACCTCCTCATCGAGATCCCCATGAAGAAATGCGTTATGGACATCTAGTTGATGAGGTGACCAATGCCTAACTGAAGCAATGGCAAGAAGACATCGCACTGTGACAAGTTTTGCAACTGGGGTGAACTTTTCATGATAGTCAAACCCAGCAATTTGAGTATAACCTTTAGTCACAAGACAAGCTTTATAACGCTCAATACTACCATCAGACTGATGTTTGATTTTGTAAACCCATTTGCAACCTATGGGTTTGACGTGCGGAGGCAGTGAAGTCACCTTCCAAGTGTTATTTCGTTCAAGGGCCTCAATTTCAACATCCATTGCACGACACCAATTAGGATCCTGCATATCTTGATTAAAAGAAATGGGTTCAAAAGTATCAAAAAAATTTGCAACAAAATACACAACGTTGAGATGATAAACGATGGTAAGAAAGAACATCAGACAAAGGAAAATGTGTGCCTTTCACCTTGGAGCCCGACAATGAAGGAGAAGACATGGATGGGAAATTAGTCGTGGAAATGGAGCAATTGTAGTCACGGAGCCAAATAGAGGTTCGTTGAGGCCTTTGAGATCGGCGAGCAAGTGGTGATGAGGTAGTAGTATCAAGAATAGTAGTGGAGGTGGTGTTGTCAACTATAGAAGGTTGATCGCTGGTCACTAGAGGTTGAGGAGTGGCCAAGTTTGTGGGAACATGTCCGATAACAGTTAAGGGTAAAGAGTTGGGTGGTGTGGTTGGTGTTGTATGGTGGGTGTCACACAAAGGAAATATGGATTTATGAAAAACCATATATTGGCTGGAAAAAATTTGGTGGGTGTGAAGATCATATACTCGATAAGAATTTTGGCCATGTGGGTATCCAACAAATAAACAACGGCGAGCACGAGGATCGAATTTTGTTCGAACTGGATTAGTGTTCGTGACAAAACAAAGACAACCGAAAACCGGTAGAGGGGAGTAAGTTGGTGTCTTGTTAAATAGAACTTCGTAAGGAGTACGACCATGGAGAAGAGGTGTGGGCATACGAATGATTAGGTATGTAGCTGTAAGTATACATTCACCCCAAAAATGTATAGGTAAATGAGCTTGGAATCTTAAGGCTCTAGCTACTTCAAGAAGGTTTCAATGCTTTCTTTCCGCAGCACCATTTTGTTGTGGTGTGGAAGTAAAACTACATTGATGATAAATTCCATTTGAATCAAAAAAGGATCTCATAGATATAAATTCAAGTCCATTATCGCTTCGAATGCATTGAATTTTTTTGTGAAATTGATTTTCAATTAAAGCGATAAATGATTGGAGCAACGATTAAGTTTCAGATTTGTATTTCATGAGGTAAACCCAAGTGCAACATGAAAAATCATCAACGATAGTTAAGAAATAATGAGCTCCAAATTTTGAGGCTGTTGAATAACCCTCCCAAATATCACAATGAATTAAAGAAAAAGACTTAATTGAAGAAATACTACTCGTCTTAAAAGATAAACGAGTTTGTTTGCCAAGGGGCAAATTTCACAAGTACAAGAATTGAAAGAAATTTTAGAAAAGGATTTAGATAATTTAAGGAGGGATTTGGAAGATGGATGTCCTAGTCGTTGGTGCCAAAGGTCTAAAGGAACATAATGCAAGCTTGTAAAAGCACGAGGTATTGTTGGAGTGAGTCAATAGAGGCCACCACTTTCTTTACCCCATCCAATCGTCCTCTTCATTGCAAGGTCCTGGAAGAGACAAAAATTAGGAAAAAATGTTACTGAGCAATTGAGGGAGCGAGTCAATTTGCTCACAGATAAAATATTAAAGTGAAAAGAGGGCACACACAAGACATTATCAACACAAATAGTGGGACTGATACTAGTAGAACCAGTGTGAGTGATAGGTATTGTGGTGCCATTAGGAAGCTTGACGGTTTGTGAAGTGTGAGATGGAGAACACGTATGTAATGAGGTGGGTGAAGACATCATATGGGAACTTGCACCAGAATCAATAACCCAAGAATCTGTGCCAAAAACAAAGGAATAACAAGTGGAAATACCTGTGAAGTTTGTCATTGATTTTGTATTACCATCATTCAAGAGCGAGAGCATTTGCTGATATTGCTTTGGAGTGAATGATGGTGCCAATGGCTGTTTTTCATATGCAGCAGTTCGAATGGAGTGTTCATTCCCAAGACTTAGCTTTGATGAAGGCTTATCTGCTTTATGAAGTCGATGACCAGGTGTGTAACCATGTAGTTTATAACACTTGGTTTTGGTATGGCCGACCCAGCCACAATGCTCACAAGTAGGACAATCTCAGCATCTACCTCCATTGGAACCAACATTAGCAACAAGAGTTGTAGCCTCTGCTGAAGGAGTTGCCATGGTGATTTCTTGTTATCGCTCTTCTTGAAGAACAAGGGAATAAGTCTTGTTTATGGAAGGCAAAGATTTCGTTAAGAGAATCTGCTCCCCAATGGTAGGATAGCTTTCATTCAATCCCATTAAAAATTGAATCACTTTATCTTGTTGCTCATTTTCAAAAATTTCTTTGAGTGCTTCGCAGCTGCAAGTTGGAAGAGCTACTTCCGAAGCTAGTTCATCCCAATACCCCTTCAATTTATTAAAGTACACCACAATAATGTCCTGACCTTGAAAAAGGGAGGCAATATACCTTTTAAATTGAAAGATCTGAGGTGCATTGATTTGAGAAAACCTCTCTTTAAGGTCTGTCCAAATTTCATAGGCTGATTCGACATAGAGAACACTATGCGCTATATCTCGATTAATGGCGTTAAAAAGCCATGAAGAGACCATGTTGTTGCAGTGAACCCAGAGTGAATAATCTGATGAGAAATCATCAGGCTTTGGCATAGATCCGTCAATGAAACAGATTTTATTCTTCGCACTAAATGCCATACGCATAGCACAACTCCAAGATGTGTAGTTGTCGCTAGTCAAAGGCTGAGAAACAAGAATAGCACCTGGGTTATCTTAATGGTGAAGGTAGAAAGAATGGTCTAAATCAGCAATTGTAGATGTTACTGGAGCAGAAGCATTGGTAGATGAAGATTGGGTTTGATTAGCAGAAGCCTTGGTGATAACAGAATACTTGTGAACGGTTTTGTGTTCTCAAAAAAAACTGAAAGAGGATCAAGACAGGAATGCATCGATTAGGATCGGTATTGCTCTGATACCATACCATGTAAAAATTTGGTGAGGAAAAATTATTTTTATCATTTATTTATTACAAAGGTATTTATATTCAAATTACATACAATTGGCTGCCCATGTCTTGCCTTAGACAAAGCCTTTGAGGCTGCCTTAATCAAAGAAAATCATACAATTGGTTTCCTATAATAGGAAATTCTGCAACTGTTCACAGACACAATAATGGAAACATCCTAATAAATTAAGATCCATATAACAATTAGAATGCCACAAATGATCATAGATGAACATAGTTACTATTACAACTGCTATGCAAAAAAAAGGTTCAATTAACCCATGGTCGTATAGTCGATGGATGGGTTACATGAGGTACAATCAGGCAACTTTCAACAGGTGTCATCAACCAATGCTCTGACGATCTAAATTTATTTAAAAAAATTACCTTAAATTAGAAGCATTCAAAATTACACGACTAACCAAACGGAAAAAGGAAAAACCCGACTAAAAAACACTTATGTGGTTCTTTTGTTGGATACGAAGAATTTGCATGTCCATAAATCTACTAGCAAAAATAATCAATGCTGAAAATGTCCAATCTAACAATTTGACTGCCCCTTTCATGCAAAAACCCATCAAATCCACTACCCAAAAACTATCATTTGTATACCCATTGGCATCCAATAGAAGTAGCAAGGGAAATAATGTGTAGCTGAAAACGATCAAACTTTAAGTCTTAAATTTCAAAAAAATTGATCATTATATGTCTAATGCATCAAGTAAATAAAAGTGAATAATATCCATCATTGTTGATCAAACCATAGCAGTAACTTGAGAGCCTAAATGTTCACCAGGTTGACTTCACACAAAAATCCTTACATTTCCTTCAATCAATGATTCAACTAATTGACACAAATCTGGGCACACCAGATAATAAATCTAAACCAAACGCCACACAACTATGAATAAATAGGTGATTCTCTCCTTCACTACGCTTGCAACACCTCTGTTCCCAATAGAACAAAGAAGGAATAAATACAAAAGCTGCACAACTTTTTCAAGTATATCATTAGCTCAAATCTTTTTATTGGCAACTAATCATGTAAATCTCTGCAGTTTTACAGAGAGTAAGTAGAAAGAATAAAAGGATTCTCTGTTCTATATTTATCAATTGATATGTACATAGAATATATAGAATGAATAGATCAATCTGGAAACCAATATACAAGGAAAGAATAAATCATACAAGGAAAGAATAAATCAATATAACAAGATTGTAGAAAACTTATTGCTACATTATAGTGGTTGTATTCTGGAGAATATCAAATCCCTTAATTGTAGAAATTTGATATTCAAATCCCTTGTTATAGTCATCACTTAACAGTCCCCCACAAACTGATGAGTAGGGGACGTAACATCAGTTTGTCATGAAGAGTGAGAAAATGAGAAATGGTGTGACCCTTTGTGAAGATGTAGACTATTTGATAATCTGTATGAATGAATTGCACTCAAAGAGTGCCATTGGCAACTAGCTCTCGAACAAAGTTGTAATCAATCTCAATATGTTTTGTGCGAATATGAAAGACTGGGTTGGCAACAATTTAAGTGGCATTGACATTATCACAATGGAGATAACTAGGTGTGTCAAGAGAAACATGCAGTTCACGAAGAAGATATCGAAGCCTAACAATTTCAGCAGTGACACAAGCAAGAGCACGATATTCAGTTTTAGCACTAGATCTCGCAACGGTGGGTTGTTTCTTAAAAGACCAAGACACAAAATTAGAACCAATAAAGGTGTAGAATCCAGTAGTGGATTTACGAAAATCAGAACATCTAGCCCAGTCAGCATCTAAATAAGTATGAATTATAAGAGAAGAATGAGAGTGGAAATGAAGACCCAAATCAATTGTGCCTTTAATGTAGCGAAAAATGCGTTTCACAGCGGTCAGATACACTGTGGTAGGAGAATGCATAAATTGGCACGATTGATTGACATCATAAGTAATATTAGGGCAGATAATGGTAAGATACTGAAGAGCACCCACAATTTGACGGTAAAATGAGGGATCTGACAAGGGATCACCTTCATGTAAGGAGAGCTTTGATGCAGATGTGATAAGAGTAGGGCAGGGTTTAGCTTCTAGCATGTTGGCACGTGATAATATGGAAAGTGCATACTTAGATTATGAGAGATGAAGACCTGTAGAAGTATGTTTAGCTTCAATTCCCAAGAAATAATGAAGGTCCCCTAGGTCTTTCATTGAAAATTGAGAACTAAGAGTCTTAATGAAGGACTGAAGAAGTGAGGAAGAACTTTCAGTTAAGATGATATCATCAACATATAGAAGAAGAACCATAGTGCCAATTGACGAAATGAAGCACAAACATGGAGGAATCTACACAACTACAAACAAATCCACATTGACGGAGAAATACACTAAAATGTTGAAACCAAGCACGTGGAGCTTGCTTAAGGCTATAAATAGCCTTGTGAAGATAACAAACATGTGTCAGATGAGAAGAATCCTGAAAGCCAAGTGGCTGCTCCATATAAACTTCCTCGGAGAGCACGCCATGGAGAAAAATATTCTTTACATCTAGTTGCCGAATAGACCAAGCACGAGAGAGAGCTAGGGAGAGAATAGTGCGAACAGTAGCCAGTTTCACCATTGGACTGAATGTTTCTATGAAGTCAATGCCTTCTTGCTAATTATAGCCTTTGAAAACTAGACGTGTCTTGTATCGTTCTATAGATCCATCAGATTTCTCTTTGATTTTATAAACCCATTTGGAGCCCACTATGTTCATATAGTTATGACAAGGAACAAGAGACCATGTACCATTAGCGATAAGAGCAATAAATTCATCTTGCATGACAACACACCATTTTGGATCTTTAGACGCCTCGCGGTACGTAGACGATTCAGTACAGTTAGAAAATGGTAATGAAGCAAGCAAAGCTACTAGGAGAGGATTTTTTATGGACATGTACGAACGATGTTTATTTTTAACAATACCATCTTTAAGTCGTGTGACCATCGGGTGAGAGGAAATAGGTGGAGCAGGATGTATAGAAGATGTCGTAGACATAACAAAGTTATCAATTGACAAAGAGATGGAAACTGGGTCATTCTTAGCTAGGTCATGAGAAGGTGTTGTAACTGATGAGGCATCTTCAGATGTAGGAGGCGAGGAGTCTATTGGAGTAGGAGGCGAGGAATCTATTGGAGTGGATGTGGACACCTACTGAGGCAATGACGTAGTTGTCCTATTAGAGTTAGGAAGATTCAGTGGAGATGGTATTGGCAATGAAACCCATTCATTTTTTAGACTCCAAGGTGGGAAAATCAGGGCCTATATCTGCAAAGGGGAAGCTAGATTCATCAAAGACAACATGGCGAGAAATATAAACTCGTCATGTAATTATATCCTAGTAGCGATAGTCTTTGTGATGACCACTATATCCCAAAAATGCACAACGAATTGACTTGGGGCTTAGCTTATCTTTCTTGTAAGGTCCCAAGTATGGATAACAAGCACATCCAAATGTGTGAAGAATACTGTAGTCTGGTGTTGTATGAAATAGAACTTCATGCAGAGATCGCAAATTCAACACTGGCGTTGGTAGGCAGTTAATAAGAAAGACTGCAGTGTTGAAAGCTTCTAACCAAAACTATTTAGGCATAGAACAATTATATAACAAAGATAAACCCATCTCAGTTATATGTCGATGCTTATGCTCAGAACACCATTATGTTGTTGAGTGTGAGGACATGAAATCCGTGGAACAATACCATGATCATCAAGTATAGGTTTAAACGTCCCCTTTGTTAATTCTAAAGCACCATCACTTTGAAAATATTGATCCATGTAGAGAGTAAATTTTTCATCATCGTCTTAAAATGAATGAAACAATTTGCACTCTCACTTTTAGCTTTCATAGGGTAAAGCCAAACATAGCGACTAAAATCATCAATAAAGATAATATAGTAATGATAGCCTAAAACAGATGGAATCGGTGCTGGCCCCCAAATATCACAATGAATAAGAAATAAAGGATGCAGAGAGTGGTGTATTGATAAATCAAAAGGCAATTTCTTAATCTTTCCCAATTGACAAGCTGAACAAACAAAGTTTTTATTTAAAGCACCGAAAAATGTCTAAGCATTTATTTGATGAAAGAGAAACAATAGTCTGCAAGTCTGGGTGTCCTAAGCGATAATGCCATACTTCAGAAGTAACTCGAGCACCGATGAATGTCGATTCCTTGAGAGAGAGAGACTGCCCTTATTGTGGAGACTTCGAGCTAAGACATAGAAGGGGTAAAGATTATCCTTGACTGGCTCTGTGAGAAGAACTTTCCCAGCTGCTAGATCCTTAACACAATAATACCAAAGGAAGAAATGAAATAGTTAATCTCCTTAGTAAATTTTGCCACAAATAGTAAATTCTTCCTAATAGCAGGAACACATAGCACATCTCGAAGATGAACTTAGAAGCAAAGTTGTGAAAATAGGTGTTACCAGTATGAGAAATGGGAAGCCTACACTATTTCCAACCATAACTGAATTTGAGTCATAATAGTCCATTGGTTGTTGGAGAAGAGATATGTCTCTAGTCATATGGATAGTTACACCCGTATCTGGGTACTAGAATGGATCAAACTGAGACGGACCATATTGGGACTGCACAGCTGAAGAAGGGCTTGAATTGTTGACGTTCATGGCAGCGAATGACTACTACACTTGTCTTGGATTATAAGCTTGAGCAAATCGAAAATGGCATTTAAAGCACTATGCCCTTGTTCACGACAAATTTGACATTTGCCCATATCTCAATTGCTTTGAAAATTGTGACCACGACCATGGTTATGAAATTGAGAATTAGAAAACTGAACATACCCTTGTCCACGACCAGCTGAAGATTCACCACGTCCACGACCTCAGGAATTTGGATGCTGATGTTCTGCATAAGTAGTAACAAGAGCTATATCACCCATGGATGGAGTAGTTTGCATAGAGCAAGATGAGCTCTTCAAGTGTTGTTCATGATTGAATAAGTGTGACCTGAGTTCAGCAAAGGTGGGTAGTGGCTGCCAGTTTTCCATCATCACGATGAAGGAGTCATATTCCTTGCTCAGGCCATTAAGAGTATGACTTACAAGTTCCTTATCAGGAACCAAATGGTCTATGGAAGCCAACGAGTCCGCAAGATTCTTGATTTGATTTAGGTAATTTAAAATTGACCCTGTACCTTTTTTCAAGTGATTGAATATCATAAGAGGATGTCCGAAACATAGTTTAATGAACCCCAAAAAGTCTGAAGATAGAAATGACAGCTCCAGTGCTTACCGAAGTCTCACCAAGCAGCCTTGCATGAGAGTCTCTTTAGTACTGTTTGGCCAGGAACCATAATTAGCCTACGTATAAATGGAAGAAAAATTTAAAAATTGAAAAGTCGGAGCGAAGAGAAAAGAGAGAAGAGAGCGATGGTCGCCGGATGTGAGAAAGAAAAGAGAAGAAACTAATCCAAAAAAAAGAAAGGGGTATGCTTGAAAGAAAGGTACCTAAAAGAGGCGGTGCCTGGGTAGTTGCTGGCTATCCTTGGCAGTGCCTGGGTAGCGGCACCAAGACAGATGGAAGAAAGGGCGATTGCTTGTTGTTGAAGGCGTGACTGCTGAGATTGGGTAGAAATGCAGATATGAAGAGAGTAAGGAACTCGGAAAATAGGGGAAGGGGAAGAGAGTGCAGATCAAGGAACAATGGAGTTTTTGGCCCAACTAGTTTTATTTAACGGACCAAAAGTTTTCAACCTAGGCCAATGTATCATTTTTTGAAGCCAAAGTCCGATGTATACGTTGAGTATTTCCTGTTCATGGAGTTTTTGGCCCAACTAGTTTTATTTAAGGACCAAAAGTCTTCAACCCATGTCCATGATCCATTTTTTGAAGCCGAAGTTCAATGTATATGGTAAGTATTTCCTGTACATGGAGTTTTTAGCCCAACTAATTTTATTTAATGCACCAAAAGTCTTCAACCTAGGTCAACGGATCATTTTTTGAAGTTAAAGTCCAATGTATATGTTAAGTATTTCTTGTACATGGAATTTTTGGCCCAACTAGTTTTATTTAATGGACCACAAGGCTTCAACACTAGTCAATAGACCATTTTTTGAAGCCAAAGTCCAACATATACGTTAAATATTTCCTGTAATTGGAGTTTTTGTGCTAACTAATTTTATTTAATAGACCAAAAATCTTCAATCCAGGTCCATGGACCATTTTTTGAAACCAAAGTCCAATGTATACGTTTAGCATTTCCTGTAAAAGGAATTTTTGGCCCAATTGGTTTTATTGAATGGACCAAAAGTTATCAATCCAAGTGATTTGACCATTTTTTGAAGTCAAAGTCCCATATATACATTAAATATTTTCTATACATGGAATTTTTGGGCAAACTAGTTTTATTTAATGGACCAAAAGTCCTCAACCCAAGTCCATGGACCATTTGTTGAAGCCAAAGTCCAATCTATACATTAAGTATTTCTTGTACTTGCAACTATCGGCTCCACTAATTTTTGTTTAATGGACCAAAAGTCTTCAACCCAAAACAAGAGACCATTTATGGAAGCCAGAGTCTAATGTATACATTACATATTTCCTGTGCATGGAGCTTTTGGTCCAACTAGTTTTATTTAATGAACCAAAAGTCTTCAAACTAAGTCAATGGACCATTTTTTGAAGCTCAAGTCAAATAAATAAGTTAAGTATTTCTTGTACATGGAGTTTTTGGCCCAAATAGTTTTATTTAATAGACCAAAAGTCTTTAACCCATGTCAATAAACCATTTTTTGAAGCCAATGTCCAATATATACAATAAGTATTTATTGTACATGGAGTTTTTGGCCCAAATAGTTTTATTTAATGGACTAAAAGTCTTCAACCCAGGTCAATAAACCATTTTTTGAAGCCAATGTCGAATATATACGATAGGTATTTCTTGTGGAGTTTTTAGCCCAACTAGTTTTATTTAGTGGACCAAAAGTCTTCAACCCAGGTCTATGGACCATTTTTTTACATGATGTCCAATATATACGTTAAATATTTCCGTACATAGAGTTTTTGACCCAACTAATTTTATTTAATAGACCAAAAATCTTCAACCCATATCAATGGACCATTTTTTAAGCCTATGTCCAATATATATGTTATTTATTTCCTTTAAATTTAGTTTTTGGCACAAGTAGTTTCATTTAATGGACAAAAAGTCTTCAAACCAAGTCCATGCACCATTTTTTGAAGCAAAAGTCCAATATATACGGTAAGTATTTCTTGTACATGAAGTTTTTGGCCCAACAAGATTTATTTAATGGACCAAAAAACTTCAAGCCAAGTCAATGGACCATTTTTTGATGTCAAAGTCCGACATATACGTTAAGTATTTCTTGTACATGGAGTTATTAGAGCAACTAATTTTATTTAATGGACCAAAAGTCTTCAACCCAGGTCAATGCACTATTTTTTTAAGCCCAAGTCCAATGTATACCTTAAGTATTTCCTAGAAAAATCTGGAGGCCGGTCCCCCTACATGTACTTGTTTGGACTTAAGTCCATCAAAAAAAACTTATTTGTTATGAAGTCCATTTTTTGTCAATTTTACCAGACTATCTATTCCCTTTAAAAATGAAGTAAAACTAAAAACTTCTAGGAATTTGCCTAAAATTAAAATTTTTTCTCTCATATATATATATAGAAAGAGAGAGAGAAAAAAAATTATATATATAGGTTAGGACTTTATATATCTCTCTCATTCATATATATATATATATATATATATATATATATATATATATATATATATATATATATATAATATATATATATATAGTAATTAAAAATAAAAAATAGTAACATTCAAATACAAAAAAAAAGTTATCATTTAAACACAAAAATAATACCATTTGAACCAAAAAAAAAGCAACATTTAGACATAAAAAATAGTAACATTTAATATTAATATTTTAAAAAACTAACAATAGTAACATCTTCATTCAATATTAATATTTAAAAAAATTAACAATAGTAACATGTTCAACAAAAATAGTAACATACTTAAAAATAACAGTAACATACTCAACAAAAAAAAATAATAATATAAAACATTGAATAAAATTGAAAATAAAAATAGTAGCATTCAAACCCATAATCAGATGAAGAAGCCTCAAATTTTCATTGTTTTTACATTCCTAATTTCAAAATATGATTCGTTGTTACTAAATTAAATGATATAGGTTTTAATTTTTTAGATCTTTTGTTGTGCAATACGTACAATCAAAAAATACTTAATTGTGTTACTTGCGGAAAAAAGTTGATGTTACTATGAGGAAAAAAGAAAACCATTTTAACATATTCGATGTTTTGACATTCACAAGTGGTGATGAGTGTCTTAATTCAACTGACGATTATGTGTT